>PVIY010001537.1:0-148107 GCA_004026745.1 Myrmecophaga tridactyla | reverse complement strand
ACCCTGAGCTCTTCTGGTCTACAGGTTTTAGTTCCAAAAAGAGGTGTGCTTCCACCAGGAGAAACAGCAATGATTCCATTGAACTGGAATCTAAGACTGCCACCTGGTCACTTTGGGCTACTCATGCCCCTGGATCAACAAGCCAAGAAAGGGATTACATTATTGTCTGGGGTCATTGACTCTGACTATCAGGGGGAATTAGAACTGCAACTACACAGTGGAGGTAAAGAAGAGTTTTCCTGTAATATAGGAGATCCCCTAGGGTGTCTTTTAGTACTACCATGCCCTGTGATTAAAATCAATGGAAAACTTCCACAACCCAATCCAGGCAGGACTACCAATGGGTCTGAAACTTCAGGAATGAAGGTTTGGGTCACCCCACCAGGCGAAGAACCATGGCCAGCTGAAGTGCTTGCTGAGGGTAAAGGGAACATGGAATGGGTAGTGGAAGGAGGTAGTGATAAATATAAACTATGACCATGTGATCAGTTACAGAAACAAGGACTGTTATGCTGTTTTGTTCATGTTATACTATTTAAGTTGTAAGATATCAAGTTAAGAATGAATATTACCCAAGGACTTGCACCCTATTCTGGAGAGATTTAATGTGCTTCCAGTTATATGCAGGACAGTTGAGTATTGTTAGGTGAAAGAAAAAATGTGTGTTTTATTGTTTTTTTAATTTAGAAATTAGGTATGGTTCAAGGTGATATTTATAGCTGCCTAGTTGACAAGGGGTGGACTGTCATAGTCAGGTTCATGTGTCAACTTGGCCAAATGCTGGTACCTGTTGTCTGGTTGGGCAAGTTCTGGCCTGTCTGTTGCGATGAGAACATTTCATAGAATTAGATCATGATCATGTCAGCTGCATCCACAGCTGATTCCATTTGTAATCAGCCAAGGGAAGTGTCTTCTGCAATGAGTGATGCTTAATGTAATCACTGGAAGGCTTTTAAGGGGGACTCAGAAGAGACAGGCTCTCTTCCTGCTTCAGATGGTGAGCCTCTCCTGTGGAGTTTGTCCAGACCCTCCAATGGAATTGTTGGCTTCACAGCCTTCCCTGCAGATTTTAGACTCTGTGTTTCTGCAGTTACATGAAACACTTAAAAAATTTTTTTTTGTGGGTATTTCCTACTGATTCCGTTTCTCTAGAGAACCCTAACTAATACACCATCAAATATCTGTTTAATACATCAATGTTGAGTGTTGTTTAGTACATAGTAGGTACTCAATAAATATTTAATTAAAAAATTGAAAGGTGGACAAACCTTATTATTCATTGCAGTTACTGCTTATATTCCAAGTCTCAGAAAGTAGACCATTTAGAGATGTAACTGTTAATTGTGGTGAGCATTTTAAAGAAAAATCTGATTAGTACCTAAAGTCATCCAAATGTAACACTCACAGCAATTCACTTTTTAATTTAATGGTTACGTTTGGGTAGGATCAGGTTGAAATTGAAATCATATGTTCTACTTAAAACCCTTGCACCACTTCAAGGAACCTTTTATTAAGGAAAAGATGGTAAATGTGCTATGTGAAGCTTAACAATTTGGTATTTTTCAAACTTTGCTTAAAACTGCCTTATAGTAAATGGAAAAAGTTTATTTCCTGACCTTAAGTCATAATAGTTCTATATTATTTAAATATGTGTTCCAAACATAATCTCATCTATGTTCTGAAATCAGATTTATATGTATTAACCACAGGAAGAAATATAATCATGAGACTGTGGGTTAAATAGTTGGTAGTAAAATCTGATAATAGAATTGTCATGTTAAGGATCCTTATTTCAGTTCCTCTTACAATATTTAGCCATAAGGAGGGAAAAGCCTTTCTTAGGCATCTGGAGTTTCCAAAATAGGATGTGTGAGGTAGAGGTGCAATGCTTAGCATGGATGCCAACTTCTAAAGGGATAATGATCAAAACTTGATGAGAAAAAGGGCAGAATTTAGGGATCATCTCAGCAGAGCTGTATCAGACACTTGTATTGGAAGAGGATGGAAACATGAAAAAAACAATAGTTAACCTGTAGAGTTTGAGTTTCAAATGCAATACCCATATTTAAAATACATTTATTTTAAAAAGAAGATTCAAAGCAAGGAGGTTTCCCTATTGCCTGGAAAAATACACTGGATTAAGCATTTACTAGCTATGTACTTGAATTTTTTAATTTGGGAACATAAATACCATGCATGTTTAAAACTTTTTAGTACAATTGTCCTTCTTTTCTCCTTCTGCTTAGAGAGGTATATTGAATGAAATTGGAATCAACTCTTGGAAATCTTGAGGACTTTTGGAGCACTATATTGAAAAAATATAAAAATATAAAATATAAATATAATATAAATCAGTTAATATAATTGTACATCTGGCTATGTGAATATATCCCATAACATAATTGTGTGTTTTATAATCATCCTGATGATACCCTGCTATATCTGAGAAGACCCTACATCTTGGCTGCTGTTTTGGTTTGCTAAACCTGCCAAATTGCACTATACCAGAAATGGATTGGCTTTTATTAGATTACAAATTGATAGTTCTAAGACCATGAAAATGTCTCAATTTAAGGCATCAACAAGATGATACCTGGACTCTGAAGAAAGGTTGCCAGCATCTGTAACATCTCTGTCATCTGGGAAGGTGCATGGTTGATGTCTGCTGGTCCTTGCTCCTAGTTTGTTGCTTTCAGCTTCTGATTTCAGTGGCTTTCTTTCTGGGTCATGCAGGTCTTCTCTCAGTGTCTCCAGGGCATTTCTCTCTCTAAGTCTCTGGGTCTTTTCTTAGCTTCTCTGGGGCAAACTCTGAATTTATCTCTCAGCTTCTCTCATCTCTCCCCGGGTTCTGGCATCTTCAGGTTCTGTGGGTCCTTGCTTAGCATCTCCTGGGATGCTTCTTTCTCCAAGCATCTGTCCTTTCTCTAAAACGTTTCCTTCTTAAAGGACTCCAGTAAATGGATTAAGACACACCTTGAATGGGTGGGGTCATATTTCCATGGAAACAATGTAATCAAAGGGCCCCACTCATCAATAATCCACAAGACTGGATTAAAAGAACATGGCTTTTCCGGGGTATATAACAGATTCGAACCCATAGAGCTGCACACTGGAATCAACAGGAAAATTTAAAAATATCCGGATGCCTGGGCCCCACGCCCAGAGGTTCTGATTTGATTGTTCTGGCACATGAAAACCACCTAGGTAGTTTTTTTTTTTTTCCACATGGGCAGGCACCGGGAATTGAACCCAGGTTCTCTGGCATGGCAGGCAAGCATTCCTGCCTGCTGAGCCACCGTGGCCCACCCCACCTAGGTAGTTTTAATGTGTGTTTAAGATTCAGCAGCCAAGATGTAGGGTCTTCTCAGATATAGCAGGGTATCATCAGGATGATTATAAAACACACAATTATGCTATGGGATATATTCACATAGCCAGATGTACAATTATATTAACTGATTTGTATTATATTTATATTTTATATTTTTATATTTTTTCATTATAGTGCTCCAAAAGTCCTCAAGATTTCCAAAAAAGTTGATTCCTACCTCATTCAACATACCTCTCTAAGCAGAAGGAGAAAAGAAGGACAATTGTACTAAAAAATTTTAAACATGCATGGTATTTATGTTCCCAAATTAAAAAATCCAAGTACATAGCTAGTAAATTCTAAATCCAGTGTATTTTTCCAGGCAATAGGGAAACCTCCCTGCTTTGAGCCTTCTTTCCCTTCTTCCTTTCCCTATGGCCTCTGGAGTTCATTGACTCAGCCCCGTAGCTGATAGGGGCATGGGGGAGGAAAAATGGACTTCAGATTCTCTCTGTGGTCTCCGTGGTTTAGCTTCAATAAGCTGTAATTTCAGGGCAATAAGAACCCACACCCTGACAAGACTGATTTTCTCTTAATCTCTCCGTGTGTCCTTGGTCTTGTTTGTGCCAGGTCTGAGGTGTGAGAATGCAGAGAAATAAAAGAACAAACTAAACAATTAAATGTGTAATTGTTTATTTAACTTCTAATCTCCTCACTAGCTTGTGATTTCATGAAAGGAAAGATACTATCTGTTTTATTCACTATTGTACCTATAGATTGTAAGAGGGAGTGGCTGATTTTAGGTTCGCAATAATTGTTGGATAAGCGAATGAAGGAGTAATTGAAAATGGATGATTCTCACATTTAAAAAGGTTGTACTAAATTGGAGAATACCAGTGTATTATGTAATTAGTTTTGTTACCAGGAAAGAGGCTTATTTTAAAGATTCACCAGGAGTAAGGTGGCACAGAAAATGGACTTGGGACTGATATACAACAGATTTGGTAGTGGGGCGGGGCTTGGAGTATCAGTCAGTGTGCCCCAGCTCTAGAATCCCAACAAGAGCCAGACAGATTCTCTCATAAACAGCTTTCCCAATTTCTTTCTCTTTGCTCTTTCTTCCTTGTTCCTACTGTGGTTATTACTATGACTTCCTCTCTTCATGTCATGATGTTTGTTCACTCATTGCATCTGTCTTCTCATGTTTTCTGCTTACACTTTCTATCACCCTTCAGTTTTTTCTATGCCACTCAATGATAAGTCTCTCTTACATGCTTTACATCCAAATTTTCCAAGAAAGGATCAGATTGGGCCAGCTCTTTACTCCACAGAAGAGAATTTTCCAATTGACAAAGTTTTCCAGCCAGACTTTCTTGGCTGCCTTTAACTCAGATGCCATTCCAGTCTGAATATGACCAGGGGACAGCTTCTCCACATGGTTGCTGTGCTGGTTTGAAAGGATGTATGCCCCCTAGAAAAGCCATGTTTTAATCAAAATCCCATTTCATAAAGGTAGAATAATCCTTATTCAATACTGTATGTTTGAAACTGTGACTGGATTGTCTCCATGGAAATGTGATTTAGTCAAGAGTGGTTGTTAAACTGGATTAGGTGATGACATGTCTCCACCCATTTGGGTGGGTCTTGATTGGTTTACTGGAGTCCTATAAAAGAGAAACATTTTGGAGAAAGAGATTCAGAGAGAACAGAGAAGAATGACATAGCCATGAGAAGCAGAGTTCACCACCCAACGACCTTTGGAGATGAAGAAGGAAAACACCTCCCAGGGAGCTTCATGAAACCGGAAGCCAGGAGAGAAAGCTGGCAGATGACACCATGCTCGCCATGTGCCCTTCCAGATGAGGGAGACGCCCTGACTGTGTTCACCATGTGCCATCTCACTTGAGAGAGAAACCATGAACTTCATCGGCCTTCTTGAACTAAGGTATCTTTCCCTGGATGGATGCCTTAGATTGGACATTTCTATAGATTTGCTTTAATTGGGACATTTTCTCTGCCTTAGAACTGTAAACTAGAAACTCATTAAATTCTCCCTTTTAAAAGCCATTCTGTTTCTGGTATATTGCATTCCAGCAGCTAGTAAACTAGAACAGTCACCACTGCTCGAAGAGCCACCAGAGTTGAGCTCTGTTTCAGAACAACATGGCTAATGGTCAGAGGCTCGAGTCCTGTTCAGGAAAATGCTGGTTTACAAACTATAAAACAAATGCTATTTCTGTTGCCATGACCTATTGGTCTCCAGGCACAGGGTCTCAATGGAGCAGGAATGGCCTGCGGATGGACATGGCAAATGAACCTGTGTGGCTCCCATAGTGTGACTTTGTCAGTTATATTGTGGAAAATGAGTGTGCTGTAAAAAATAACATTCACAGCACTTGGATGAAAATATTAAATGTATTAAATCTTTAAATAAATCCAGCAAATCCATAGCAGCTGTGTCAAGAAGAGCTAGGACAGAGATTATTAAAAAAAAAAAAGCACAAAAGGTGATAAAATGAGCAGAGGCAAATACTATGTTTAGAAGTGATTCCTGGACATGACAGCTTTAGACAAATATCAAGGCATATCAGTATTTCTCTGCAGGAAACAGTAGAAACACAGAATTCTTGGAAGGAAACATAATTTGCACATGTAAGGAAATTGAAAGGAAAGTGCTACAATGAATTTCTAAGTGACCTGAAGGAATCAGGGTAAGAGCCAGAATCATCTTAACCTGTTCATGAAGTTTTATTTATTGGAAGAAAAGTGACCTTCTATTGGTTGTGGTGGACAGAGAGGCAGATGGATAAAAGTGTTGCAAACTCTCCCATCCCCACCCCTGGCCCTTACTCAGGATAAGTCCATTGTCCTGGCATTTTTCAGGGTGGGAGTGCCTGTTAGTGGTCTCTCTTGGTCCGTTTTTAATTGCTTGCTTTTTTTCTTTGCATGGGCAGGCACCAGAAATTGAACTGGGTCTCCCGCATGGCAAGTGAGAACTCTGCAACTGAGCCACCGTTGCATCACCCTATGGCTTCCTTTTAAGAAGAGAAGATAAAGACCTTGGGTCAAGGTTCAAACACAGTCCAAGAAAGCAAGATGGGCACTTTTATATTCTCAGAACTTGACCAGGGTTGAGGTCCCAGTAGGATCCAGCTCCCATTCCCTTCATCAGGCAGATCCTCGCCAGTCCCTTCTCTAGGGTTTTATATTCTGAGATGCAGAAATATTATTATTATTGTTTCAACTTCTTTATCTCATTTAAAGAAAAGTTTAAAAATTAATGCTGGATGTAAAAAACATTTATGGCCAGATAGGTTTGGACTGGCAGAAAAGTGCATCTGTATTTGTCTTTTCAAGAGTGTATTTTATAAAAAAACTATTCACTGTCTTAACAGCTACCTACTTAGTTTGACCGTCATTTTGCCTTTCCTCAAGGAGAATAATCACAGGTATTATTTAGGAAATTTTTAATACAAAAAACTGGATAAGATTCTAAGCCATGGATCTATAAAATATTATGATGGGATATTGGGAAGTCAGGCATTATAGTTTTAGGACATGAGCTTCAACTCTTTCTTTGCCAATCACCAGCTATAATGTCTTTTGACATGTTACATAAATGCTCTTTGTCTGCATTACCCCATGTGAACAATGAAGGCAATAATAAAACAAATTCTCAAGTTTAACATAAGAATTAAATTAATTAATAAAGGTAGAAGGTTCACAGCAGTGTCTGCCATCTAGTAAGCACCCAGTAAGTGCTAGTGATTATTAGTTGGGGTACAACCTTAAAATTATGTAAGAATTTTATTAGTGGACAAACATGACAGTCATTGAACCATCATGTCAGAGACGAAATAATTGATTGGATCCCAGTCTTAATATGGTAGAGTGAGTCAAGTGCTATTAAGTTTGCAGACTGGAGGCTTTACATAATTGGAGTTGTCTGTGCATTGTTGTCAAAGGAGAATCTGGCATTGTCAAGCTCTCGGTAGCACAACAGAGGTCCCGCTACAGGAAAAACATGATTTGGGATTTTCAAAGGGAGACAAAGATATCATAGTTTATATCTCTACAGAATATGCATTGCCCTTTTAGTTCGTTCTGAAGATGAAATGACATATACAGAAGCACCTTGTATAGCTTCTGATCTATATGGGCAGCACAAAATACAGCAGGGCATCCACCATCTTCCCACTCAGACATATTTCTTGAAGCACAAATGCATTAGGAGCCTAAACAGGCATCACACAGCATTTAAAAAATGCTATTCCATGGGGTGCAAGGGTAAGTTCAGTGGTAGAATTCTTGCCTACCATGTGGGAGACCCGGGTTTGATTCCTGGTCCACGTGGTTTTCCCCCCAAAACAAACAAACCAATAAAAATTCAGCAAATGGTGCTGCAATAATGGGATACTCTCATGGAAAAAGAATGAAAAGTGACCCCAGCCTCCAGCATACAAAAAGCTGTTCCGAGGAACAGTTCTCCTCTATTCCACCAACCTTCACCTCTACCCCCACCTGTGCTGCCAGCAATCTCAGGATTAACTTAGTTTTGGAAAATTTGTGTCTTTATGTGTAGGATAGAATTCACAATACTCAGAAGCATGTTAAAGCTTCAGTGAAATCCTGAAGGAAAAAAAAATTAATTCGGATTGAAAAAATATGCCAGTTTATCTGTTGGCTTTCTGTTCCATTCCCTACCCACCTGCATTTATTTCTGTATTTGTTTGTTTGTTTGGCTCTTCATTGCAGGGAACTTTATTCCCAAGACTTCCTTTCCAAAGGGAGGAATGTTTGGAAAATTGGAGGATGGAAAGGGGGAGAATTCAAGGTGTTCTCACCTCTTCAGTGGTGTTACAGTTCCATAATGATTTCAGTCATTCTTGAAAATCTTCAAGTTCTCAGCCCCAAATGACAGCCCAGAATGGCTCTATCTCCCCTTGAATATCCTCGGCTCTGGAAGTACCATCTGGCGGTGGCAGTGGCAGTTTCTAATTCTTGCTAATCCCTGGAATATGCGGGGGTTCCCTGTGGACTCTGGCTCTTATATAATCTGTTTAAACAATCCCCTATATTGAGTCCCTCTGTGTTTTTCTGTTTTCCTATCAGAACCTTGGCAAGTTGTTCAAAAGACAAAGCAGATTTGGACCAGTCAGACGTTTTGGGAAAAGAGAAAAGACACATCTCTCTATTTTTTTTTCAGACTATTTACCTTGATGAAATTAAGCAGTTGCTCAATAGATTCTACCTCACTTTTTTCTGTATAGTCAGAGCCTTCATCTCATTTCAAATAATGGCTTTTCCCAAAGGAAGTGTCTCCTTTCAGGATATCATAATAAGCTAATGGACTGAGTGATCAATGTTGTGTGCTGTGAACATTAGCAATGTGCCATAAAATATGGAAAACAATTTAGCCACTCTCTAATGCAGGCAATTCTTGTAAAAACTGTACATGAAAAACATGTCCCCAACCATTTTTTTCATGCCTTATGACAAGATTAGATGCAATAAAAACCTTGTCTTAGCAAATCAGCACGTTAGGGGCTGCTGTCAGCTATAACTTTGCAAAGATGTGTCCATTATCAAAAAGGGGCATTATTCTAAATTTACTGCCATTGAAGATTGATGTTTGCTGTAAGCCACCATCTGTCTCTAGATTCTGTAGGATTACCATGCTGTCACTCCACACAGTGGGGTGGTTGGTGGCTTCTTCTTTTCTTTCCACATTTCATCTTTTTTAGGTCTGAAGATGAACAGGCAATGGTTGGGGTGAAAGAACGAAGTGTGACTGGCCATACAAAATGTAAAGATCAACTCCAAACAAGCAGTTTTTTTCCCCTCAAGAAAGATGAAGAATGCATCAAATGAATTGTTTGAGTCTGATTACCTCACAGTGATTTAGCCTAGTGAGTTATCTTCTATTGTGTCACAAGAAAGTATATTTCAGCACATCTGGTCAATTTCTGAGTCCCCAAATTAAATAATTTAGGACCATTTTAATCATATAAATAAGGATTTTCTTGATTTGAATACTTTTTTTAAAAAGACAAATACGTCCCAATGCTGCTTACCTATTAAGTAGAACAGTGATCTCCAAATTCTTTTTTTTTTAATCCCCTCCCTTGTAAGCTCCAGATCATGTTTATTTATTTATACATTATATACAAATATTACTGTACTAATATATTTTTTATACATTATTCTAAATATGACAGTACTATAATGTAAATATGAAACAATGGGCTAAAGATAAATATGCATCAAAGATCTATTATTTTTATTCACATCTCATTGAATTGTCTTAACCAGACTGCTAGGTTAGAGCACACAGCCATGCCATGCTAGAACTCAGTTTTGATGAAGAGCTTCCAACTTCCTCTTGTCTGCTGGAGGGAGGGTTGCCATGTAAAATACAGATCCCCCAGTTAAATATTGCATTGAACATATTTATACTAAAAAATTATTGCTTATCCGAAATTCAAATTTTACCGGCATCCTAATTTTTTTTTGAACATAAAGCAAATTTTAGTTACTATCCAACTCTCTGGTACTCTCCCTGCTTCATCTGGTCCATTCCTCTCTTCATCCCCCTCACCAACTCTGTGACTATGGTCTTTCAGCAGAGGATTGTCAGGCACATAGTCATATATTTTGCTCTAATTTCTTTAAATGATATTGTCTGCAGTGAGTTCTGTGTCTTTGAGTTTATCCTACATGGTTCCCATGTAAATAGGACACTGAAAAGCCAGTCTTTGTATAACACTTGAATTGATTGAATGAATGTACATGTAGTCTAGATTGGGTTGGTTCACGCGTTAATAATTTCTTTAACACCAAGCATGTTTTAGGCACTGGGGTCAGATCTTGGTATTGAGAAGCATTAAGACATGATACTATTTCTTCCAGAGTAAAAGCTAACATCTTAGAAATGATAGATATGGCCCTACATGTCCAACCCTGTGACTGCTCTGAAAATGAGCCTCCCAGCTCTCAGGCGTAAGATTCTTTCTCCGGATACCTGCACAGCCCATCTCTTTTCCTCTTTCAGGTTTTAATCTCAAATGCTGTTTATATAGAATGTAAATTGGCCACCTTTCTAAAATTATACTCCTTCCTATACTTATTCTCCTTCTTTATTATTTTACTTTTCTCCTTACCATTTACCATTAACAAACTCCAACCTCATCTGTTTGCTTTCTGTCTTTCTATTCTACAAATACATACATTCCACGAAGACAGGCATTTTCTCTGTTTTGTTCCCTGGTGTACAGCAATGCCTAGAAGAGTTCACTTGGAACAGTGCCTGGAACAGAGTAAATACCCAATAAGTACTTGCTGAATGAATGAATCCCTGCTCTCACAGAGTTCAAGAGGATATAAATCAATGAGATCCCTCATCCTAACACCTTGGAGATGGGAGGGCAGATGTATAAGCCAAGAATGTTACTCTTACAGAGTTCAAGAAAATACAAATCAATGAGATCCCTCACCCTAACACCTTGGAGATGGGAGGGCAGAAGTATAAGCTAAGAGTGATGCTTGCTTTGAATCTTACTGGCTCCATCAGGCTCAGGTATCCCTTTGCAGGCAGGTCACAGGCAGCAAATAGACACGAATGCATGGGCCAAAGGCAGAGGTAGGGAGTGTGGAGAGTGGGAGAAAAATGAAAGTGGGTAGAGGCAAAGACAAAGAGGGAGAGAATTTCAAAAGAAGAGATAGAAGCGTATCTATGAATTAATTGTCTATTGAACAGACAAGTCTAGAATCAGTTCAGGACTCACGTCTTCTGAAGATGCCAACAAATACTGCTAATAATGATATCTATTATCACTCATTTGGTGTCTGCCATGCACCAGACCTATTATTGCTTTATACAAATGATTTCTTCTGTTTCTTTTCAAATCATGCAAGACAGGTAATACAATTTCAATTTATAGGTGAGGAAATTGAGACTTTGATAGCCTCAATAGAATAAGTTTCAAATAAATGTTGACAAGTGACAGAAGTAGGATTCAGACCCTGTGAACTGAGTGTTTTTCCTTCATACTATAGTCTTTTGCTGACTCCTCATAGCACCCTATATGTATCGTATTCTTAATACTAATTGCAACGGATAGCCTCTTTCTCATTTGTCCTCTATTTATGCAAAAAATTGTTTTAGCCATTAACTAGCAGTGTGGTGGACTAGACTGCAGCCAGGAGTCCCGAGCACTTATCATAGTCCTGCCTCTAATAAACTATGCCATCTCCAGTAATTTAAATTTTCTGAGCTTCAGTCACCTCAATTCTATCACACGGAGTTATACTAAATTAACTCCCAAAGCTCTTGCAGTAGAGAAACTTCATGGATCTTGCTTTTTTGCTACTTTTCTAATTTCCTTTTTGGTAGCTGAATGGTTTATGGTATGAAGACATATTTTAAAGACTTCACTTATTGGTGAGAAAAGCACACTACTTTTCCTGTTTGTGTGGTCAACATGCGTGTTTTAGGAGAGCCATAATGTATTCCCGTAGGCTTCTTGGTGGGTATTGTGAACTATTATTTCCTGAGGTCTTGCACAATCTCATTCATGGAGGCCTGCATGATCTGGCACCATCAGAAGGATGGATTTCCTTCACGGTTGTGGGTCATAGGTACAGGTGTTCATGGGAGCTTAGCTGTGTCATGTAAATTAAAATGGAGTGATGAATTTGTGCTATATTCCCTGGCCTTAAACTAGCCTTGACCTTCAAATCATATTTAACAAAGTGCCATCACAGTTCACAAATTAGAAGGGTGTAAGTAACATTCTCTTCTATTGAGGGGAACTGATTTAATCAGATTTTATTTTTTATGGTGCTTGGAATTTAGGGAACTCGAGAATATCACTGTGAGGAAGGAAGTTGTCACCACAGTACGAAACCTATTCAAATGTGAGACTATTCTAATTTGGAATTTGTCCCAAAATGTTGACATGCATATATGCAAATGGACCAGCAGACCTTGCCGTGTGCTTTCCCATATGACAGAGGGACTTCTGAGGCCAGCAGCCTTTCTTCAGAGACAAGACATCTTTCTCTGGATACCTTAATTTAGACATTTTCATAGCCTTCGAACTGAAATTTTGTAACCTAATAAATTTCTTCATAAAAGCCAATCCATTTCTGGTATATTGCCTTCTGGCAGCATTAGCAAACTGAAACACAAGGTTTTATCTCTGTGGTACTTGCTTTGGGACTGTAGGGTTCATACTAATATTTCTCTAGTTCTTTTCAAACTCTTTTGTTCTCTTCTTCATTTCTTGCTTCATCAGGTAGGGCCAGTAGCTTTCACAATATTTTTGGAGTAAGGTTAGATTTTTTAAATTATTCAAAGTAACATATCCATGAAAGAAATTGACCCTTATTTTACAAATATTGACTATTGAATATTTTCACACAAAAATCATTGATGCTTTGATCCTAGCAAAGTGGCTGTCTCTTTACTTACCCCTATCACACTAAGGGTGAGAAGGGGAAGGAAATAAGAGTGTGAAGTGGATAAGAGATTTTATTCTGCCACATATGTATCAAGTGATGCTCACAATAATTCTGTAGTATTTATAATTCTTTCTTTTAAATTGCAATATATGTTATATATGTTGTGTATATACAATATACTCATCTTCCAATTTATTTAGGAAATTTATTCCCAAATGCAGAGAGATTAGACTAGATACATGCATTGTATACATCCATTAGGCAGTATGAACTTTAAAATTTTTAATCATATGAAGTAGATCCTATCAAAATGTAGCCCGTACCTATTTTTTGGAAGTTTGACAGCTATTAGGTTTATTTCAAATTTATAAAACATTGTTCTGAGTAGCAGCTTTGTAGCTTATAAAAACTAATACCAAATGTACATCAGTTATTCAAATCTGGTAAAACAGTCTCACAGGAAAAAGATGACATGAGATTGTATGATTATTTGGGAAGTAGGAAGGATAAGGGGAGGTTTTCTTTATATTTTATGTTCTTTTATATTTTATTCTGTTTTGTTTTATTTTATTTCATTAGTTCTGTTTTTTGTTTTCTTCTATTTATTTTATTTTATGTCATTTTCTAATTTTATGTGGTACCAGGAAGACCTGAACAAATTCATAAACAAGGTGATTCAGTAGAAACAAGGCAGCTAGGGATTCAAGTAAAAAAGCAGATGTTGGTTGGTTCAATTTCCTTGACAAGAGGGATTTTGAACTGGAAAGGGAGCCTAACTCTAGCACAAGTCTTCTTGTGCTCAATGGCCTGATAACTGAGTTTAAAGGTGCATAAGCCCCAGAGTGCAGAAGTAAGATCTATTAGTAGAAACTACAAGTACACCTTCAGCACATCTCAAGGAGGGTCTTCCTAGCAAACGGACTTGTCCATAAAAGGAAAGAGTAATCGCAGCAGGTATTGGGTTCTGGTTCTTGCCATAGGCCAGGGAAGCCTACTTGGTAGATTGCTGCAAAGAAGATCCACACATCGGATGAGAAAGAAGCGTGTCCGGCTGCGTGAATAAAAATGTTTCAATCGCTGATAGAGACAACCAGAAGGTCCGGTGAAGGTGTACCTAATCATCTCGCGATGACTTCTTTCTGTAGCCTGGAAAAAGAAGCCAGAAAGTAAGTGTTTTAAACAGACCAAATTTGTTTTAATTAGAGGGATGGTAAGTGGATGTGGTAACAACTGAAACGGAAAACAAGAAAACTAAAAAGAAAAAGATGATATGGAAGAATGTGGTTGGAAAGGCTAAAAGGCCAGATGCCTCAAAGATGATAAGTTCCATTAAAAAGTAGTGGACGTACTCTCTGCTTTTCCAACTTCACAGAAAGGGACCTTTCTCCTCCTTGCCCTTTTCAAGTCCTACTGCCAATCAGCTATTCTCTAACCTGTTTGACCAGGTCTTGTCCAAGAACTTGCGTGGTAAATGTATTCATACCAATCTGGAATGTCTCTCCAGTTACAAAGTGAGTCAATTAAATTCTATTTTAGGAGAAGGTCTTAGGGATAACAAGTTCATTATGGTATTATGAATAGTGTCAATTAGCTGAAAAGCTGTTTTTCCTTCCCAAAAAGCTGGGAACATTTTTAAATATATTCTTTAATTAAAGTGTCTCATGCTGTAGAAATCAAATGAAGATCTCAAAAGAAACAAACAGTATATAAAGTTACCGCTGAAATAAGATGAAAGATAGGCAATATTTAAATCATAAATCCGCTTTGAAGCACCTCTAAATTTAAACACCTTCCCAACTGCCATGATACCTTATTTTCCCCCTTTCATTTAAGACAAGCCTATTAAATTAGAATTAGCCCTGAAGTGGATAGAAATGAATTTGTATTGATTAATTCTTCCTTCATTGATGAATCATTAAAAGGAATTTCAGATTCTAGCTGAAAACAGAAAATTCCAGAACAATGTAGTCAGGAGGTGGTTGTGGAAACCTTGCATTAAAGGAAAAAACCCATCAAGAACTTTCATGAGGAGGGTCCTACTCAAAATAATTGCCTGCTGAGCTTCAGATGGTATGTGGAAACAAAACTCAAGATAAGACAGATTCTAATCCTCTTATATCATTCATAAGTATTTAGGCAGAAACTCCACGTAAGCAAGCTGGGCTTCTACTCCCGTGAAGATAAAATTTGATCTTGTACAGAACCCAGTCAGTCTGATTTTGCAAATAAAATACCATGGTCCATAAGACCAAAAGCTGTAGATAAATCATGCACCCTATAACATACGACCCTTGCATTCACAGCCTTATAGATATCATTTGTCACTTTTAAAACAAATGTTTTAGTGGGTTGGATAAGATAAGAGGAAACTCGATTGCTATAATAGTAATGCACTAGCATGTCAGCACATAACCAACCAGTGATTTATACAAAATGAGAATGGGGAGGGTGTATGCTGCTAATTTGTCTTGACTAGCTGCAGAAATAGGCCTGCATTTGAATCACAAGGGCCTGGGATTTTATCAAGACCACTAAACGATGGTCTTTTTCCAGGAAAAGTATACATGCTTGGGTAAGAGGAGAAACATTTTGTAGGAAAAATGGACATCTGGCTTAGCAGCATTCACTTGTCACTCGTGTCAAGCCCCTTTGTTTCTTCTTTTCTGTTCTGCCGGAAGTTCATTATTAATCCAGTAAAAATAAGGGAATTGCTACTCATCTGACCAATTCTAAAGTGGGAACCGTTCTGTCTTCTTCAGAGGCACTGGGGGATCTGAGCAGGAGACGAAGAGAGAGAAAAGAAAGCGATGGTGCATTCTGGGTAGCTTTTGTTCTGACTGCATTTATCAGACACCACCAAGATAATTCTACATTAGTGAACTAGATTGGAGAGCTTGCCACAGTGAACTCTTCCTCGTACCACTGCTTTGTCTTTGGTATCATATTATCTTTCAATGAAAAAAAAAGCAAACATATCAACCTTCTATTTTAAATAACTCAGACGTATTCTTCAGTTTCTCAGAAGGGAGGCTCCGCTAAATCCACCCTAGCTCATGGACCAAATCTTTGAATGTTCTGTCTTGATAGTGTGCTCTCTAGCCTGCTGGGTGTGACCATCACAATGGAAAAGCACCACGAGGATCATTATCTTTGACAGCAAAGGAGTGCACACTCAGCACTGTGAAGAATCGTCTCTCCAACTGCACTTGCAAGGCCAGCTCTTTGCAGTCTATTAGGAAGCGTGACTCACTGGGTGACTCATCTGCTGTACATTTTGTGGGTACAGGATCTAGGAACCAATAGCAAAGTTAAACCAGAGTGATGCTCCTCTATAATGAGAGAAAGCGTCATCCTCTGCATTTAGTTCTGAAGCCACAATCCTTTCTGTCTAAAACATGATGTATATGTATTTTTTTTTACAGAAACAGTCTTATTCTACTTTATAATATTGTTATAAGTTACTTTCAAAATTCTCTCAGAATTTTATCTGGCTGCATTGCAGAATCTGATCCCTGGATCAGTCCAATTAGCCCATCTTAATTAACCACCCATGAGAACATTTTGATATGTTGTCCTTAAAGGTATCACATTCTTTATACTTTCTTCCCAAATTATGTATGGACATCATTCTATGAACAATTTAATTAAAGATAATTCACTTATAAAATTGTAACTAATTATCTCCTTGAGACCAGGCTCTTTTAGGGGATAAAAATGTCCTGAATTTGGATTTTGATGATGTTTGCACAATTTTATAAAGATTTACTAAAAAATCACTGAATTGCACACTTAAAATGGGTATATTTTATTGAATTTAAATTATGCCACAGGAAAGCTACTTACAAAAAGACCTAATTTGGCATTATTTCTTAGTTGAATTGGATATGGCAAAGGTTCTCCCAAGCGTATTTAACACTGGATTAAAACTCATCTGCTTCTGTGTTAAGGTTAGGTAGGTATTTCCTCTGATTGGGTTTCCTTTCACTTATCATATTTCACCAAATCTTGGAGAACTCCACTATAGAGCCCCCAGAAAACCAAATAAAATCATAGTTTTCTGAATCAACTTGAGTACCATGGAGAATAAAGCAAAGGTTTTCAAACAAACTCAAAATAGCTGTCAGTAGCGTTGAGCTACTGACAAACTCACAAAAGGAAATGAGAAAGAAATTGGGGTTTTAATGGAAAATATATGGATAGTGCTGTTCATTAAGATATATAATCACTTACATAACCGAATGGGCCTCTGTTTAACTGTGCGGTTTTCACTGAGGTTGTAGACCAGCCGCAACACAGACTAAAATCAGGACAGTAGGTGGTCATCAGTGACGTCTGGCCATAGCTGAAAGGTAAACATTCAGACAGACAGGTGGTAAGTGTCAGGTAACTCCCAACTCTGGGCTCAAAGCACTACTTTGAGTACTTAGAAAAAGAGTCTAAAGAGTCTACTAAGACAGCTTACTGAGTTGGATATGCAGGTATAAGAATAAAAAAAAAGTGGATTAAATATCATTTAGAAGCTGCTATAAAGAACAATGGCGAAGTCCAACTTCTAATACTGAGGCAGAAGGTCAAAGGGGGCTAAGTCACAGGCTGATCTGAAGTTGATTTGCTTGAGATATTTACCTATGCTTCCTTAATTTCTCTCTGATTTGTTCCAGACCCCTAGCTGAGGGTTCAGGGAGGGGCTAAGTGGATCCAGCTGTAGGAAGTAGGGAGCTACGTAGCTGGGGATCTGGCGCGTCATTCCAGTGTCTGTAACTGGTTGCACCATCTCTCATGTGTAGACTAGCGAGACGTTTAGGTTGGCTGGGATCTGCTTCCTTCCCTGTCCTCCCCAGTTGACAGAAATCATAGCTCGACTCTTCCCCCTCACCCCTTCTTAAACCTGCCCTGTGGAGCTTGAAACGGATACTTTCTATCATTGACTTGTGTGCAGTGTAATTTAGATTTGGGGACGTGTCTGAAATGTCCTGCTGAATATGCTCACTGCTTTCAGATCATTGGAACTTAACTTTCCATGACTTGGTGTTCATATTTACATCTAAAACCCAAACTTAAAAATTTAGAAAACCCTAACATGGAGCACATAGTTTGACAATATGACTTGCATGGGATGACAATATCCAACTTCAATACAGTACTACTTTTCAAGCACCCCTGTTCATGCACACAAAACCCACAGAACCTTGTGCTTACAAACAATCACATCTTCGGCAAGATAAAATCAATAGTTTGGCATCCTGCTCAAAGAAGGAAAATAATAACAAAAAACTGAAATCAGAACAAAAATCTTGCATAATTGAAGGCTGCATATTGCCCAAACAAGAATGAAAATACACAGGGTGAGTGTCCAAAAACAATTCTGCACGTCAATACAATAAATCAGGCCCAGATGCCACAAACACAATAAATCAATTGAAACTGCCAAACCATTTCTTTCAACGTCCTGGATTTAATTAAAACCACTACTTGGTTCATGAGAGGCCTTCTAATAGATCAGATAATATAAATCAGGCCCAACCATCCACCCAAACCTGATGAGGGGGACACAGTATGTTAAATTTTAATCAAAGGGCCTGTTAAGCATGGCAAGGTTTAGTATACTCCTGCAATGATGCACTGCCCTCCCCTGCATGTCCTCATATCCTCCCCAAACACTCATTTAGAAGGCTATCAATCAGTCCTGGCAATCATAATACAGTGTCAGATAAACCCTGTAGAAATATTGACTTTTGGTCCTTGTTCTTGTGTTAAAAATGCAGCATAGTCATTGCAAATAGCCTAGTATATTTAATCAAATGTATAACACAAGGGGTAGCGCTATGGCTGGTAGTTTTAGAGTCTTTAGTGAGTTTTCTTAAGACATCCCAACTCTAACTCAGTGCTTAGAAAGATCTGTTCCCAAACTGCCCATAAACACCACTCAGGGGAAAGAAATAGTGAAGGAAAAAAAGAAAAGAAACTCACAAGCTATCATGAATTTATGAGGCCGACAAAGGGCACAGGTTTGAAGACGTCTTCTAGGATTGGAGGTTAGAAATCTCATTGGCCCTTAAACAGAAAATATCCCTTGAGTTTTGCACATAAAAGATACACATATCCTCCCCTCACCCCCAGAGATTGTTTTACCCTGAAAAATCACACTATTCATCATGAAGAGTCTCAGTCAGCAAAAGCCTTGCTGGCAATTTCCTTGTGTATACTTGGCTCCGTTTTATAAAGACAGAGTGGACCATGTTTGGCATTTTTGCCTTGAGTTATTGACATGTTTTAAATTATGCTGTTTTATGTCCATTCTTAATAGAACAGAAATCTGCTACAAACTATCTTTATTAACAGACCGCCTCAGGTGCTGCGCTGACTCTCGGTTTAACAACGTCTCCAAACAGACAGGCAGAGAGCTTGTTAATAGGCTTTTCCAACCCTTTGGCTTCTGTGAGATGTAAGTGGATTATGGAGGTTTGTTTGTCAGACTATCTTTTTACATCGCTGTCTGAATAATTGCCACAAAGGCCTATTGCTTTGGCCTAATTAACAAAATGTACAAAATCCTGAGCAGAGAACTTTTATTGATTAGCCATCTCTGTGAGCAGCTCGTGGCTCTCCATGCCTCCTGGCCCAGCCATGTGTCCTTCATGATGTCACACCCCGGACTTCAAACTGCGAATATACCAGGAACTCGACTTTGGCCCTTTGAGCTTTGCAGAAAGTGTCGAGAAGTAAACCCGTTTATGGGTTGTTGTTACAAAGTCGGTGTTACTGGGATGGGACAATTTCTTAGGCAGTTTTCATGATTTTTTTACTATAAATCTGAATATTATCAGTTTCAACTGTTTTCCCTGGAGGAAACTGATCTTTGAGGAATGTGGCTTCAATCATAAAAGACTTCATGCTTAAAAAAGCAGAGGAAAAAAAAAATTACTCGCCTGAGGAAAAGAATAAGAATAAAATGTGACTTGAAGGAAATGTCAGAAAACATGGAGAAGAAATAAGAGTTAATTTATTGTTCAATCAGTTGTCTTGAGTTAAATAAATAGTTCGACAAATATTTCAGGGCCTGCGTGTCAGAGGACAGTTTACGGCACTGGGATGACTTGGGGACAGTGTCCCTGCTCTCATGGGGCTTTTAATATCCAGGATAAAACATTTTTGAAAAACCTAGGAACTGAAGCTCAACAATTATTTTCACATTAGAGTATACTTAACTTAGTAAAAAGCCCGTAGGATAAGAAATTCTGATTGATGACTTAGGAAGTTAAATTGGCCATCAGAATTTAAGCCTTGTATATCATTTGTAATTGACATGTACTAGGTACCTATTAAAAATGGCTGCAGACTGTCTTGGGAACTTGAGAAGACATAGGATCCGGTTTTAAGGAACTCCAATAAAAACTGGGAAGCATAACAAGTACAAAATTTTGATGTACTATATGCACAGAGATAGATTAGAAAGCTTTGACTAAATTAACTGTCTTTTAAAACAATTTTCATCAGCCGAGCAATAGGCAATGACTATTGTTAACTGATAGATTAAATCTAAACGTTGAATACGCTTTGGTTGGAATCTCAGATACGGTAACATAATAGGATTGAACTAATTTAGAAAGCTTAGACAGCAGTGTGAAAAGCTTGCATTTATTTTATTTTTCTTTTGCAGTGTAACAGGGTATAAGAACAATTTTTTAATTTATAAAATATATCTTTGATCTAATCTTGGGTATTTTTGCTGAAATTTGGAAAAAATTCACCCTGGAAAAGTCTATGCATACAGTTATAAGCATATATACCCAGACATTCATCAACATGAAACCCAATTCACTAGAAATGTAATGAGCACATGTAATGCATCTGCCTCTTTGCTCAAAGCTAAACATTCAAGTCACTGTCTTCAAATGTAAACAGCAAGCACAGGAGCAGAGTAGGACCCAAAGGTTAGGAAGGTCAAGGTCAGTGTATGGAACAGAATATGGTAGGTAGCTGAGTATTCATCTAGTAAGAAAAAGAATAGATCATGCCAGCAAAAGGTACCTACCCTCTACCTAACCAGTAGCCCATTCCAGTAGTCACTGGGGAACTGAAATAAAAGGCAGAGACTGTCTTCTTTTGGATCAGTAGTAGTAATAATATTGACACCAACAACAACAAAGAAGTAGCAACTGCCATGTATTGACAGCTAACCTTATTCCCCGTTACTTTCTTAATGGTTTAAATTCCTGAACTTCTTCCATCTTAACAGAACCCTGCAAAAGCAGGTATTACTACTACCTCTATTTGATGTGAGAATACGGAGACCAGTGTGTTGCCCAACTCACAGAGCTAGTAAGTGACTATTTGAACCCAGCACCAACTCTGAAGTCCATGCATGCTCTCATCCACTTCACTAAATTTTCCAGGGCCTTGACTGATGCCCAGGCTTTCTTGGTGGTTTTGGAATGAGGGGAGAGGAGGATTCATCACTGTTTGCCCAGCCAGTTGTTTTCTTTGGGTTTTGCAAGGGATCATGTTTAAGGTAAACTGGTTATCACCTGCCCAGACACCAATGATTTACAATTATTTCTTTATTAAGAAAATGTTCCGTGTGTGAGTGGCCTCTCTCTGAAAAAATGCCAACAGAGAGGCCTTGTCAGTTTTTTGGCAGAGATGTATCTAAACACATAAAAACAAGTTTAAACACTATCATTTATGCATAATTCTTTCTTGGCATCATCTCTCACTTGCCACAATTTGCAGCCAGAAAACACTTATTTCTACTTTTCTTACTCTAGAAATAATCCGGCCTTAAGTGGATCTAATTCCTCCCCAGAAGAGAAACAGCCTTGTCAGGACTTGGTGGTGTGTGCTGTTTGAGACGTCAAGGTTTCTGTTTACAGCACAGCTGCATGGGCTCGAGAAGCTGGGAACAAGCCGGAGCTCTGAGTGCATTGAGATGCGGAATGTGGAAGGGGAAACACACAGCTGCCTGTGAGTAGATGGCCTTGTCTCAAGCAGAGTCGGGCGAAGTCTGCACACATCATCCATCTAACTGCTTATATGTTGAATATCACAAAACGTGTGCAAAATGGTGAGCTGTCTCAATGGAAGGGTCCGTTAAGAGGAGGAAAAGGCAGAGGTAATTTAAGGGGACAGGAGAGAATAAGTGGCTGTAAAGTCCTTTGCAAAGTCCTGCTCAAGAGTTGATTTACTGCCATGAAGCAGTAAATAGTTCTGCAAATAGTTCATAAAGCCTATGACCTAAGTACTTGCCCATGGGACCACAATAACATTTATCTAGCATAAATTAATGTGTTTCAACCACTAATTCAATTTGGCCGTCTCGTTCTTCTGGTTTTGGCAAAGCCTAGCCTTGCTATAAAGTCACCTCGTGACTCACACGAACGGCTGTGCTTGTTACGGAGTCACAGCCCAGTAGGAACAAAGAGTGCTATTAGTTGGGTAGTCATAAAAATATACCTCCAGCGCACATTTGGAGCTGTGCTAATTGAAACTTCCTCTTTAGAGGAGCCTGATCAAAACCAGCTGTCGGAGTCAAGCAGGAACAGATTTCAACATCACATTAAAAGCCCAGCAAATCCGAAAGAGCAACCCCTGAAAGAGGGCATTCCAGCCTGAACAAATGCTCTAATTGGCTCCTGACATGCTGCAAAGAGAGCTTGTGACCTGAGCCTTGAGAGCTGTGGAAAAAACTTCTCCATAAGTATGATCTGAAAAAAGGAACCTGTGCTGCAGTTCCCCTCATAAAATTCCAGATCTGCCAACATTCTTAAGGAACATGTGCGAAAAAATACAAAAGCCTAGTGAATTTAGGAAAATGAAGTGGGATATTGTTCTGAAAAGGGAAAAACAAGAGCTTAACCTTTTCATTGTGAACGTAGACTTTTAAGAACATTTTAGTAATATGAAAAACAAAAGCAAGACCTTCAACTTACAGAGGCACGAGCAAACAGAATTCAAACAAACAAACAAAAAACCTGGATGAATCACCCACATAAATAGACTATATTTAAAAATGAAAAATGAGGACCAAGTCTTCTTCTTTGACTGTGATCAAATTTATATTCTAAGATTCTGCTAATCTGTGTAAGGGTTGAATTCTGCTAATTTGTGTAAAAGCAAAATACACCCACAGGCTTAAAGAAAATATGGAATAATCATGCTTTTTCTGTGTTTATTTACTTGAAGGTGGTTGAGCCATTTGTAAAGGAAGCAGTCACTGATGTGTAAATATAAATAGCATTTCTACCCAAGGAATATGTGAATTTTACTTAATTAGATGAGTGGAGTGCCTGGAAATGTTAAACGCAAGTTTTGTTTTATAACACTTTTAAGTAGCATATAAATTAAGAATGCTTACTGGTCTTTTTATTTATTTACTTATCAATTTAATGGAGTGGCTAGTTTGGGAGCTGTGTCAGAGTGATTTGTAAAGATATGGAGTGGGAGTTTTATTTATGTAAATGTAGAAAGGATCATTATGTTTTATGCCACAAAAGGGCAGGAGTAACTATATTTGATATATGAATTATATTCATAATTCTGAAAGATATAATCCAGCCCCACAAATAATAAGCATGAAAGTTGAAAGTTTGCTCTATTTCCACCCTCTTTTTGGGATGCATTACCTGGCTAAGTTCTTCTGGTACTTTTTTTGCTTTTTACTTTTCTCACCAATAAAACAAACATATAACTCAATGAGTTTAAAACCAGACCAAAACATCTGCACAAAAGAATACAAATTACATAGATTTGTTAGATATATAACATTGTTTCTGTTCATTTTTAAGCTAAAAAACTGCATCCAGTCACTGACATAAAACATAGCCATCAAAGTGTGAGGTGTGGTCTTCTGAATTTGTGCGGATACCAGTGGAAAGTATTTCTAATGTCCTTATATTATCTGTGTGACTCTTCAGAGACTGAACCATTCTCAATGCACATTGCAATTCAGCTTCTATGTTATGCCCTCCATTTTATTTATCTTGTTCACCCAAGTAGGAAAGAAATCTGGGAGACTTACATTTAGTGCTCTTAAATCTGATGGAGATAGAGGAGTTTGGAAAAGTTTCAAATGATAATTTAAGATTAAGTGATGAAAAAAAAATAACTGTGTAAGATATGGCCAGACATAACAAGATGTTGATATTGGAAAGCAGTCATTGATCCAGTTTATCCTGTTTCTTTAGAACACCCAGCAAGGCTGAATTCTCATACTGTGACCAAAACTAGGATGTTATGTTCACTAGGGGCTTCTGTTTAACTAACTAATTAAAACAACAAAAAATAAAATGACTTCCTGGTTTCATACAATTAGAAACAGTGGATACCAACCCACTCCAAAGTGGTTGAAAAATCCTTGTTTATTCCCTACCACTTCACCGGTGGCTGAGAAAAACTGTCTGTACTGAAGAAAAAATGGGCTGTTTTCATAGCCCGGGGTGCCACATTCTCAAGCAGCTCTCGACATCGTCTCCTCCTTCATACCGTATGTGACCCCTGACTGTGAACCGAAAGGGATGATCCACTGAAACTCCCAGAAATCTAAGCAGACAGTTAGTGGGTTGCTTAGGGAGGTGGAATTGCACATTCAGAAATTACAACACAGATGCAAGGTCAGGCCAATCAAAGATTCCTCCTCAGGCCTGCTGAACTGTAGTATACCTAACCTCACTCTCCTGGGAATAAAACCGGGAGTTGAATACAGAGTTCTCTACAGGAAGAGGAATGGGCAAGAAATCATGAGATGGCATAATGGGTAAGCGCATATTGAAATATCTTTATCATAGGATAACTTTTTAAAAATTCCTCAGGAAGGAGATAAAAACTATTATAAACAGGGAAAAACACTCATCATCCCCAAAGAAATGAAAATATATGTCCGCATGAGAACTTGTACATTAATGTATATAACATAGAATTCATAAATGCCCAAAACCAGAAACCATTTTAATGCCCATGAACGGGCAGAATGATAAGTAAACTGTGGTATGTCACAATGGAATGGCAGTAGGCAGTAAATGGAACAGATACTGATTTGTGCAAAAGTAAAGAGCGATTTTAACGTATTGTGTTAAGTGGAAATATACAGAGTCAAATGGAAATATGCTCCATGATTACATTTATATGACCTTCTAGAAAAGGCAAAGCCATAGGGACAAAATTCAGATAAGTGGTTGCCATGGACAACAGGTATGCGGAGGGGATTGACCACAAAGGGACATGAGGGGACATTTTGAGATGATGGAAATAAACTTTATCTATTTCTGGATGGTTTAGTCTCTTCCATTGTTCTAGATGTTTGCCTTTTACCATACCTCACTGTCTTGATTACTGTAGCCATCTAATAAGTCTTATAATCAGGTACTCTGATTTTGGCTTGTTGTTGTTTGCTACCATAAAAGGTTTATAATCAGTTTAAAAGAGTTTTACAAACACAGTTCATTGATATTTTGATTGGAATTACCTAAAATCTATAGAACACTTTTAGAGAGATTTAACTTCTACACAATATTGAATCTTCCAACTCATGAACATTGTTTTGTAGTTCCTAGCATACAAATCTTGTACATATTTTGTAATATTTTTCCCAAATGCATTTCATGTTTTGGTGTTTTTGTAAAAGGTATTATTTTATTTCATTTCAAATTTTATTTTCATTCACCAACAATGTAAATGAAAATTATTTGAAATAACTGAATTTTGTATGTTGACTTTGTCTCTATCACCTTGATAAAGTTGCCCATCATTTCTAAAAGCTGTTTTGTGATTTTTTTTTTTTGGATTTTTAAAGCAGAATTATCATGTCATTTGTGAATAAGGATTATTTCTTTTTTCCACTCTGGAAGCCTTTTATTTCTTTTACTTACCTTATTCTTTCTCTCGCCTAATTTCTTTTTCTTGCCTCAAGACTTCCAGTACAATGTTGAATAGAAGTGATGGGATCAGACATTTTTGCCTTATTACTAATCTTAGTGGGAAAATATTCACTATCTCACCATTAAATATGATGTTAGCCATAGGATTTTTTAATGTTTCCTTTTTAAAAAATGTAATTTTATTGAGATATCTCTACACACAGTACAATCCATCCAAAGCATGCAAGCCATGGTTCACAATATCATTACATAGTTGTTTTACTGGTTGTGGATGTTTTCTAAAATTCCTAGTTTGCAGAGTTTTTTAAAATCATCATTGGAGGTTGAATTTTGTGAAGTGTTTTTGTGCTTCTATTAAGAACATCATGTGGCTTTTCTTATTTAGTCTGTAATATGCTTAAATTCATTGATGATTTTCTAATGTCAAACCAACTTTGCATTTCTGAGATAAATCCCACTTGGCCACTTCATCTATATTGTAAGATTTTGCCGAGTTGGTAGTACATTTTAATGCCTTGACCTTGCATTAGAACAGGTTCTCTGAAAAATAAATGCCTGGACACAATTAGACACGTGAGCCGCTTATTGAGGGAAATCCTGTATAGGATTTAAGGAGGGAAGAAAAGAAAAGGCAGAGAATGCTTTCAGCATATGATGTTGGCCACTCCCCTGTGGCCAACAGGGGAGTGGAAAAGAAGGAGGATTGGGCAGAAAGAGATTGTGACTAAAGTAAAGTTCCAAGAAAGTCTGATCATGCTGCGGAGTCCCTAAGACTGACAGTCATTTGGGCCGGGCAGAAGTGACCGGGAGCAGTCACTGCCGGCGTGTTCAGTGCTTGGCTGGTAGCAATTTGGCATCAACATCGCAGGAAACCAAAACTTCAGTCTCTGAAGACTGTCAATCAACTATGTTTCTCCAGCAGCTTCGCTTGAAGGGACAAGTGGGCAGCATAATTCCTTGACTGCTGCAGCCCACCCCTTGTGCGTCCAGATCTTCCTTCATTAATGTTTGGGGGGTAGCAACTCCAGTTCCTGTGGGCCTCCTTTTCTTAGGGGTAATTTAGAAATGGGTGTTTTCATGAGGCAAACTAAAAATTGAAGGCCAGAAGATTTACAGGGAAGTTATGAAGAAACAGTTAAGGATAGATAATTCTTATTTTATACATTATTTCAGTCACTAAAATTAACAAAAGGAATAACAAAGAATTACCAGTACTAATAAATATTAGGTTCAGCTATGTATAACTGAAAACCTCAAAATAATAGCTGTTTAAACAAGATACAACTTCATAACATACTTTCATACTGACATACACACACACACACACACACACTCTTTTACTTTTCATGGCTGGCATGCTGGCTTTATAGCATCTTTGGGAACCCAGATGCCAATATTTCTCCACCACCATATCCAGGTGATGAGTTTGCAGTTTTGAGGTCATGGTATAGTTCAAATGTGGATGATAGAGCTCGAACAATTGTAACCACGGTGACAAAAATAAGGAAGAAAAGAAACAAGAATGCACACCTTCTCTTTAAGAAACTTCCTAGAACTCTGACATAGCACTTCTGTTTATATTTCCTTGGGTAGACACAGAGACAGCACATAAAGCTTCAAAACTGTGCATGCCTAAATCCAGGAGAAACATTTCACATAGTAATGTGACAGCCCTACCAGAGCTTAGTATGTGGTCACACCCAGATATAAGTGAGCAGGAAATGTGCTAGAATATCACCTTTCTCTTTCCAAGAAAGAAAGGGAAAATCGCAAAATCAAAACTAACAGTACTAGTACAAGAAAATAAAACTGCAAAAACATTACAATAACAAAAATGCAAATAAAACATTAGGATAGAAATACATCACTGTACAATAACAACAGTTAATAGCGCTTGGCCAATCAAGGTTTGTCCCAGGAATTCAAGTACTATTAATGAAATTCACCATGTTAAATGATTAAATGAGATGAACCACTTGATAATATCAGCATATGCTGAATTTTTATTGCTAAAAATGAAAACTGAATAATCTCTGAAAAAATCTGTAAAATTTGAATAGGGGAGTGTTAATTGGGATTTATTAAAAACTTACAACAATCATTTGTAATGTTTAAATTTGAAAAGTGCTCACATTATAATTAAAGAGAAGACAAAAGTATACACCCAAATTGACACTATTGATCATTTTAATAGAGGCAATACAATTCAAAATTACAAACAAAGAAGCATGAGAATTCAAAAGAAAGAGAACATTTGTGGTGATTTTCAGCTGAAATGATTATTGATACATGAAATCTAAGAAGATCTGCAGAAGAATTTTGAGAACAAACATGGGAATTAATAACTTTACTGGTATCTAAAACCAACATTAAAAAGTTAAAACCATTTCTTTATTAATCCATTATTATTCAATCTGATAATGTAATGAAGAAAAGATACCTGATAATGTAATGAAGAAAAGATACCATTCACAAAAACAACAAGAATTTTAAGATAACATAAATAGATCTGGTTAAAGATACATAATGGTTACATGAAGACAATTATATTAACAAAAGAAAAATTTTTTAAGGTTTAAATTAATGAGTTATAATGGTTATGATGGAAAAATTCAATATCTAAAGGTGAGTATTTTTGCCAAATTAATCTGTAAAATTTAATGTGCTTTCAAAGAAAATCCTATTTTTCTCTTACCAATCTTTTTGTTAGAGAAGTTGTAGTTTTATAGAATTATCATACATAAAATAAGTAAAAGTTTACTATTATTAACACCTTACCTTAGTAAGGTGAATTTGTTATAATTCATGAAAGAGCATTTTTGTAATTGTGCTATTATCTATAGTGTGTCATTTACTGCAGGGCTCACAGTGCTGTACAGTCCTTTGTGTTTTCTTTTACTTTTTATTCTAGTAAAAGTAGAAAAATATAAGCAACCTAAAATTTCCTCTTTTAACCACATTCACATATGAAATTAAGCACTATTAACTACATCCACAATGTTGTGCTACCATCACCACCGTCCATTACCAAAACTTTACAATCAACACAAATAGAAATTGTGTACAATTTAAGCATTCACTTCCCACTCCCTAACCCAAACCACCCAATGGAATCCTAAATTCTGAATCTTGACTGTGAGTTTGCTCATTTTAACTATTTTATATCAGTGAGACCATAAAATACGTGCCTGGCTTATTTCACTCAACATGATGTCTTCAAGGTTCATTCATCTTGTAGCATGCATCAGAACTTCATTACTTTCTGTAATGCTGAATAGTATGACTTTATATGTATATATCACATTTTGTTTATCCATTCATCAGTTGATGGACACTTACGTTGTTTCTATCTTTTGACAATTGTAAGACTGCTATGAGCATTGGTGTGCAAATATCTGTTCAAGGCCCTGTTTTGAATTCTGTGGAGTATATAGTCAGGTATAGGATTTCCTGGTGATATGATAATTCTATACATAGCTTTCTGAGGAACTGTCAAATTGTCTTCTACCAATTTATATTTCCACCAGCAGTGAATGAATGTGCCTGTTTCTCCACATTCTGTCCAACACTTGTAGTTTTCTATTTTTTTTTTTTTTTACTGGTGGCCATTCTAGTAGCAGTGAAATGATATCTTGTGTTTTTTCTTTTTTTTTCTTTTTTTACATGAGCAGACACCAGGAATCAAATCTGGATCTCCCACATAGCAGGTGAGAATTCTGCCATTGAGTCACCATCGCACTACCCAGTATCTTATGGTTTTGATTTGCATTTCCCTAATAGCTAGTGATGTTGACCATCTTTTCATGTACTTTTTAGCCATTTGTATATCCTCTTTGGAGAAAGATCTATTCAAGTCTTGCACCCATATTTTAATAGGGTTGTTTTTTGTTGTTGTTGTTGACTTGTAGGATTTCTTCATATATTCTGGATAGTAAACCTTATAATATTGGCTTCCAGATATTTTCTCCGTTGAGTAGGTTGTCTTTTCACTTTCATAATAAAGTCCTTTGATATGCAAAAGTTTTAAATTTTGATGTAGTCCCATCCATCTATTTTGTTGTTGTTGTTGCTTTGCTTTGGGTGTAAAATCTAAGAAATCATTGGCTAACACAAGATCCTGAAGATGCTTCCCTAAGTTTTTTTAGGAATTTTATAGTCCTAGTTCTTATATTTAGGTCTTTGAGCCATTTTGAGTTAACATTTGTATATGGTGTGAGATAGGGGTCTTCCTTCATTCTTTCATTTGTGGATATCCAGTTCTCCCAGCACTGGAAGAAGACTATATTTCCCAATTGATTGGACTTGGCATCCTTGTCAAATATCAACTTGCCATAGATGTGAGGGTATATTTCTGAAATCTCAGTTTGATTCCATTGGTCTATATATTTATCATCATGCCAGTAATATGCTGTGTTGAAAACTGTAATAAGTGGTAAGGTCAGGAAATATGAGACCTCCAACTTCCTTCCTCTTTTTCAAGATGGTTTTGGCTATTCAGATTCACTAACCCTTTCAAATAAATTTTACAATTGGCTTTTCCATTTCTTCAAAGTAGGTTGTTGGAACTTTGATTGGGATTGCATAGAATCTGTAAATCAATTTGGATAAGAATTGATGTTTTAATAGTATTTAGTCTTTCAATCCATGAAGATAAAATATCCTTCCATTTATTTAGGCATTTTAAAATTTCTTTTAGCACTGTTTCATAGTTTTCTGTGTACAAGTCCTTTTCATCCTTGATTAAATTCATTCCTAGATACTTGATTTTTTTTAGTTGCTATTGTAAGTGGAATTTTTTTTCTTGATTTCTTCCTCTAGGTTGCTCATTACTAGTGTATAGAAACACTAACAATTTTTGGGTGTTGATCTCGTATCCTGCCACTTTGGTGAACTTGTTTATTAGCTCTAATAGCTTTGTTATAGATAATTCAGGGTTTTCTATATATAGGATCATGTCATTTCCAAATAGAGTTCACTTCTTCCTTTCCAATTTCAATGCCTTTCATTTCTTTTTCTTGCCCAATTGCTCTAGTGTGGTAGTCAGATTCAGTTGTCAACTTGGCCAGGTGAATGCACCTAGTTCTGTTGCTGTGGACATGAGCCAATGGTATGTGAACCTCATCTGTTGTTCATTACATCTGCAGTCAGCTAAGAGGCAAACCAAATGTTTGATTTAACTGGCTGGTGCTTAAATGAGATAGCTCAACATAGCACAGCCCAAGCAGTTCAGCATACCTCATCTCAGCACTTATAGCTCAGCCCAGGCCTTTGGAGATGCAGAAAGAAATTACCCGGGGGAATGTTGTCAGAACCCAGAGGCCTGGGATCACCCTGTGCCTTCCCATGTAAGAAAGAACCTCAGAAAGTTAGCTGCCTTTCCTCAGAAGAACTAACAAAACAAATCCCCTTTTATTAAAAGCCAGTTTGTCTCTGGTGTGTTACTTTCCAGCAGCTAGCAAACTAGAACACCTAGCTAAAACTTTTAGCCCAATGTTGAATAACAGTGGTGAGAGTGGATATCCTTGTCTTGTTCCAGATCTTAGGGAGAATGCTTTCTGTCTTTCACCATTGAGTACAATGTGTTGTGGGGTTTTCATATATGTCCTTTATTATGTTGAGGAAGTTTCCTTTTACCCCTATTTTTTAAAGTGTTTTTATCAAGAAAGAAGCTGGATTTTGTCACATATCTTTTCTGTGTCACTCAAGATGATTTTTTTTCTTTGATTTGTTAATGTAACATGTTACATTACTTGATTGTCTGTGTTGAACTTCACTTGCATACCTGGGATAAAATCCACTTCATCATATGAGTCCTGTAATGTGCTATTGGATTCAATTTGCAAGTATTTTGTGGAGGATTTCTGCATCTATATTTATTAGAGAAATTGGTCTGTAATTTTCTTTTCTTTTAATATCTTTATATGGCTTTGATATTAGGGTGATGTTGGCCTCCTAGAATGAGTTCGGTAGTGTTCCCTCCTCTTCAACTTTTGGTAGAATTTGAGCAGGGTTGGCATTAATTCTTTGTGGAATGATTGGTAGAATTCATCTGTGATGCCATCTGGTCCTAGAGTTGTCTTTGTCATGAGTTTTTTTTTTTTTTAATGATTGATTCAATCTGCTTAACTGCAATTTGTCTGTTGTGTTGTTGTATTTCTTTGAAGTCTGTGTAAGTTGTTCATGTGTTTCTAGAAATTTTTTTCATTTTTTCTATATTTTCTAATTTATGCCATACAAATGTTGTTCATAGTAGCCTCTTACGATCCTTTTCATTTCTGTGGGGTCAGTAGTAATGCCCCCCTCCCATTTCTGATTTTATTTGTTTGAATGTTTTTCCATTTTTTTTTCTTTGTCATTCTAGCTAAGGATGTGTCAATTTTATTGATCTTACCAAAGAACCAATTTTTGGTTTTGTAATTCTCTCTATTGCTTTCTATTCTCAATTTCATTGACTTCTCTAATCTTTGTTATTTCTTTCCTTCTGCTTGTTTAGGGGTTAATTTGCTCTTCTTTCTTTAGTTCCTCCAGGTGTGCAGAGTTAGGTCTTTGATGTTAGCTTTTTCTTCCTTTAAAATGTTGGCATTTATGGCTATAAGTTTCCCTCTCAGCACTGCCTTCAAGGCATCCCATAAATTTTGATATGTGTGTTCTTATTTCACTTGTTTTGAGATATTTACTGTTTAAACCTGCAATTTATTCTTTGACCCACTAATTGCTTAAGAGTGTGCTGTTTAACCTCCATATATTTGTGAATTTTCAAGTTCTCTGCCTGTTTCTTGATTTCCAGCTTCATTCCATTATGGTTCTAGAAATTGCATTTTCAATTTTTTTTAATTCAATGAGACTTGTTTGAGATCCAACATGTGGTCTGTCCTGGAGAATAATCCATGGGCACTTGAAAGGAGTGTATATCCTGCTGTTTAGGGACACAATGCTCTGTATATGTCTGCTAGATGTCGTTCATTTATCGTATGATTCAAGTTCTCTGTTTCCTTATCAATGCTTCATCTAGATGTTCTATCTATTGATGAGGACGGCATGATGGAGTCACTAGCTATCATTGTAGACTCATACATTTCTCCCTTTAGTTTTGCTGGTGTTTGTCTCACGTATTTTGGGGCACTCTGGTTATGTTCACAAATATTTACAATTGCTATTTCTTCTTGATAGATAGCCCCTTTTATTAATAGATAGTGCCCTTCTTTGCTTTTTATAGCAATTTTTCATTTAAGGTCTATGTTTTCTTATATTGGTATAGCTACCCCAGCCTTTTTTTGGTAACTCTCTGTATGGAACATATTTTTACAACATTTCACCTTCAACCTTTGTTTTGTCTTTGTCTGTATGTCTTGTATACAGCATACTGATGAATCATACTTTTTATCTATTCTGCCATCTATGTCTTTGATTGGAGAGTTTAATCCATTAACACTCAATGCTATTACTATAAAGACTGTACTTACTTCAACCATTTTATCCTTTGGTTTTTATGTGCCATATCTTTTTGCTTGTCTGTCTTTTTATCTGTTTAGTTACCCTTACTGATAATCTTCATTTCTACTCTCTATTCCAAGCATCTCTCTCTCTTGTCTTTTCCTTTCAGCCTACAGCATTTCCTTTAGTATTTCTTCTAGGGCAGCTCTCTTGTTTACAGATTCTCTCAGTTTCTATTTAAGCTCCCTCTCATTTTTGAAGGATTGTTTTGCCAGAAAAAGTATTTTGGGCTGTCAGTTTTTCTCTTCTAGTACCTTAAATATTTATGCTACCACTGCCTTCTCACATCCATGGTTTCTGATGAGAAATCAGTCTTAGTAATTTTCCTTTGTATGTGACAAATCATTTTTCTCATGCTGCTTTTAGGGTTTTCTCTTTATCTTTGGCATTTGACATTATGAATAGAATGTGTCTCAGAGTAAGTCCATTAGAATTTATTCTGTTTGAAGTCCTTGGCTCTTCTAAGACATAGATAGCTATGTCTTTCATAAAAATTGTGAAATTATCAGCCTTTATTTCCTCAAATATTCTTTTTGCCCTTTTTCCTTTTCTTCTCTTTCTGGGACACCCATGATACATATGTTTGTGCACTTCATGCTGTCACTTAAATCACTGAGAGGTTGTTTAATTTTTTCTATTCTTTTCTTGATCTGTTCTTCTGACTGTATGATTTCAATTATACTCTCTTCTAGTTTGCTGATTATTTCTTCTTCCTGTTCTAATCTGCTCTTGCATGCTTCTATTATATTTTTAATCTTTTTCATTGTGTCTTTCATTCCTATAATTTCTGTTATGTTTCTTTTTATACTTTAAAATTTTTCATGCTCACCAATGTCTTCTTTTCTTTAATTTTTTTATTTTTAAAAAAACCACAACAAAGAAACACAAACCTTCTTAACATATGATCATTCCGTTCTACATATATAATCAGTAATTCACAATATCATCACATAGTTGCACATTCATCATCATGATCATTTCTTAGAACATTTGCATCAATTCAGAGAAAGAAATAAAAAGGCAACAGAAAAAAATCATACATACCATATCCCTTACCCCTCCCTTTCTTTTCTTAAATTAATTTATTTTTTATTTATGATACATAACCACATACAAACACAAACATTCTTATTATATGATCATTCCATTCTTGTTATATAATCAATAACTAACACTATCATCACATAGTTGTATATTCATCATCATGAGCATTTCTTAGAACATCTGCATCAATTCAGAAAAAGCAATAAAAAGAAGAAAGAAAAAATTCATGCACCTCACCAGTGTCTTCTTAATATCCTTTTATCTCTTTGGCCATATTTTCCTTTATCTCCTTAAATTGACTTAGAAGATTTGTTTGAACATTTTTGATTAGCTGTGTCAAAGTCTATCTTCTCTGAAATTTTAATTTGTTCCTTTGACTGGGTCATATCTCCTTGTTTCTTAGAATGGCTTGTAATTTTTTTTTTTTTTTTGCGTGGGCAGTCACTGAGAATCAAACCTGGGTATCCAGCATGGCAGGCATGAATTCTGCCACTCAGCCACCATTGCACCACCCGGCTTGTAATTTTTTGCTGATGTCTAGGCATCCAATTATCTTGGCGAGTTTACTCTGAAGATGTCAGTGTCTCTCTCTCTTGCTTAGGGTTTTATTGTTGGTTGGCTTCATATTAAGGCTCTTCTTTCACACTTTATTCTAGATCTTTGAAATAGCCAGTTTTTAAGTGATCTGATATTTTCAGCTCTTCTTCTTCTGAGTTTTGACCTGGATATATGGTACAATTTTTAAGATTACACTCTTTGTGCAATTATTTCATCCTCAGGAGTAGCTTCCTTTCCTCTCTTCCCTCTCTGAGACTCTTGATCTTTTGTGTTTGTTTTTGTATTGAGTTTATGGGTTGTCTTTTTTTTCTTTTTTCTTAAACTCTTTTCATTGCCTCTATCTGCTTTTGCCATCAGAGAAAGTCTAAGAGAAGGGTTACCCAGGAGACAACTTTCTAAAATTAGTATTTCTCTGTGTAAACAGGGCCAAGGACCCATGAAGGGGGTTCAGACTGGCCTCAAAGTGCCCTGGGGACAGGGTCAGGAATGATATTGAAAGCCTTTTGGATGATTCCCTAGAGCTGTGCTTTCCTGTCCTGCCCCGCAGATGGCCCCCATCAGCAAATTGTTCCCCACAGCCTAATGAGGTACTCTGTCTTTAATCCTCCACCATCTCAGCTCCTGTCAGGGGCAGGATTGAAGCAATGACTGCTGCCACTGTTTTTCTGAATTGGGTTAGACAGTACTGTAGAGCTAGGACCAAGCAATGCAAATTTCTAATGAAAAGCCATGATGGGTGCCCAGTCATGCTGTACCCAGCCCCCATTCTTGGGGAGGGGGATTTTTGTGTCCCTTTCTGACAGCAGCAGCTAAGGGGACTGGATCCCAAGGTGGTCCGCTGGGAGAGTAAGGACTGGGCTTTGACCACCACCATGCAAAGAGGGCCACTCAGGGTTCTCTATCAGCCTCTCTGTCCTGCTCTTCCCTGGGCACTATGCCCAGTGTTCTTCTGGTCTCCAGAGCCCAGGACAGAAGTTTCAGACAGTTCCTGACTGTTCAGCTGTGTTGGAGGAAGAACTGAGTCTTGGCCTCCCTATTCCGTCATCTTCTCCAGAAGTCCTAAAATTATTATTTGATATGGGTAGGGAAAATGATTACATGGTCACTAGATGTTGATGGGCCAATTTGCTGTCCATATTGAAAAATTAAATAAGCTCTTACCTTGCATAATAAAGTAAAACTTAGACAAAGACCAAAATGTGAAAGGCAAAACTTGAAAACTTTTATAAAGAAATATGAGAATATCTTTATGACATTTTTATCAGAAAGACTTTCTTAAATATGGTGCAAACACCACTTATACACAAAAGAAAGTATTGATCCATTTAACTACATTAAAATATTCTTTGGTATGATACCAGAAACAAAGTTAAAGGCAAGTTACATGCTGAGTGAATACATTTGAAAAATGGAAAAACAATAAAATTATAGTACCCAGAATAAACAAAGAATTTCTCTAGATACAAAAACAGGAATATTGGAAGTAATTCACATAGCAGGTAACTTGAATGAAACATATACACATACACACGTATACATATACACATATACATAAACATACATATCCAACCTATTTGCAATTAAGTAGATTAAAATTAAAACACTGAACAACAGTTTACACCCATTAACTTGGCACTTATATTGAAAGGCTGAGAATAGTATCAATTGCTTGGAAGGCTGTGAGGGAATTTGAGTTTTCATGTGTCGTTTTTGGGAATTAAAATTGGTACAGTTATTTGGAGAACAGTTTGATAATGTCTAATAAACTTGAGCTGCCTATGCTTTCAACCCAAGAATGCCATTTGTTGGTTTATATCTTAGAATGTCTATTAGTCTTCTTGGGTCAAGACAATGCTTTCTTTCAGTGCAGGATGTTTAGCTTCCCTGGCCCCTGCCCTCTAAATCCAAGAGAAAGCTCCTGTCATTGTGACAGAAAGAATGCTCCCCTGAATTTCCAAATGCTCCTAGGATGGTGTCACCCCTGTGGAGAAACTCTGCTGCAAAGGATTCTTATTTCAGTATTGTGAACTAGGAAGCATGGACAAGATTTTTATTGCAGCTGTTAAGATGAATAAACTCAATTGTATAAATAACACAATGGAGAAGTCATCCAAACATAACGTTGCCTGAACAAAATAACTTGATGCAGCATAATATATACAAGTGATCATTTATATAAGCTTTAAACAGGAAAAATACTGTGTATGTTGTAAATTTACAAACATCTGGCAAAAGCATAAAATCCTAGATGGAGAATGTCCTCACCGACTGCAAGATTTTGATGATCTCTGAAAAGAAAAAAGAAAATGTGGTTAAAAAGACTATAAAGAAGGGGCCGGTGCAATGGTGGCTGAGTGGCAGAATTCTCACCTGCCATGCTGGAGAGCCAGATTTGGTTCCCAGGGCCTGCCCACGTAAAACTAAAAAATAAAAACCAAAAATAAGACAAAGACTACAAAGAGGGATAAAACTGCTTCTGCAGAGTTCTTTCTTAGAAAAATCGAAGGCAAATATGGCAATATTTTGTCTTTTTAAAAATCTAAGGTGACAAGTAAATGAGTGTGCTAAATTATTCTCTTTAGTGTTCTGAATGTTTTAAATCTCTCAAAAAATAAAAAATAATGTGATTCTAAATTTTATTACACTATTAAACAAACCAAATTTAGAAACACAGTTTCCTTTCCATCTAGGAATACACTTCTAAATCATGGGGAGGTGCTGGTAAATTTGGGAAGCTATTTGGCCGTATGGTTTGTTGCATCTTCCTTTATTTATTCCTTCTCCTTTGTATGGACTCCAGCTAATCCAGCGATTTGTGTGCTTGCATTCTCTGCAGCTGTGCACTAATTCTAGGCTAAACCCCTCAAATTAGCAATGGATAATAATACGCTAATTAAAACTGGAACACAAAGCAGTTTTTCCAGAAGCTATGTGAAAAAACTCACTGATTATTTTCTGTGTATATTATAACAATTTTAGAGGCTCATTACTGAAGCTTAGAAGAAGTACTTTAAGATAAACATGCATAAAGTTACTTTTTTAAGTAACGTTGATTTATTTCTCAGTTTTGGAATGTGCACGTGTCACTATATTTGAGTCTTCCCCCCAAAAAAGCTTCAGAAAAAATTGCATCAAAACAACAGGAACCAAAATAACAAAATAAAATAGCTAATGTATTTTGAATGAACTTTACATTTGCATTGTTAAATAATCTCTTCTGGCTATTTATTTTCTCTTTGTAAACCTATTTGACATTTGCCTCCCAGGTAGGTGAAGTAATATGAACTTAGTTTTCAAAATTAAGTAATTCTAAATTGCATTAGTTTCTAAATTATTGATTCATGCAGATAAATAAAAGGATGTTGTATTTCTCAGTTTTCACAAGGCATGAAACTCTGAAAATCCTTTAATATTTAGGCCAATTTAGGGCTTATATCTTCATTAAACCCAAATAAAATGAGACATAATTTAGCAATATGAGTATTTTAATTAGCTAGCTAATCATTATAACAAACAGATTTTAAAATAATTTGAATAGCAGAGTTTATACTGGAGATTATATTACACAGAAGGGTTTCCAGATTCACTTAATTGCACATCAAGAACATTTTTGGTGTTTTCCTTAACTCTGCCTTTAAATTGATAAATATGAAAGAGATTTTTTTTTTATTTTCTGAGCTTGAATATCACCATCTTTAAGATAAAAATGTTAACATGCCATCTCTACCATTCTTTATTTCTGCATGAAAGCAGTCATGCAACTCTAACCTCATTCATTATAAAATGATATACAGAAAATCTCTATCTAGAAGGAGAAGGACCAGGCAAGAAACTATTAAAGGGCTTCAGGTAAAAGAAACCTGTAGTTCGTACCACCATGTTAGTAGTGGAAATAAGAGAGATGAACCGACACATTAGGCAGGAGACAGAACCCACAAGTGTGTTTTGTTCATGTGTTGCGTATGTTGGGGCAGCACGAGGAGAAAAGAAATAGAGAAGGTTAGGATAACTCTGAGATTGTTGTCCGGAACAAGTGCGTAGATGGTGATGTTATTTATTGAATGAGAACGATAAGGAAGGAAAATAGGGGAATTTGTAAATAAAGTTATGTCGTAGCTACACCAGCTTGAGATGTCTTTTAAGCATTTATGAAGTGATGTCAACCAAACAGTTGGATATCTGAATTTGGAGTTCCAAGTTCAGGTACTGAAGCTCTCCATTTGGGAACTGCCAGTCTAACGTGGTGAAGTGGTTTGAAGCTATATGTTCCCCAGAAAAAACATGCTCTTAAATTCAATCCATTGATGAGGCTACTTTAGTTAAGGTGTGGCCCACCTCAATCACAATGGGTCTTAGTCCTTTTCCTGGTGTCCTTTATAAATGGACTGAACAGAGAGAGAACCACAGACATAAGAAGCTGAAAACCATGAAACCTGGAAGTACTTCCATGTGCCTTGCCATATGGCAGACGATCCAAGGATTTCTGACAGCTGGTCATTAGGAAAAAAGTATTACTTTGATGCTTTGATTTGGACATTTTCTCAGCCTCAACCGTGAGTGAATGAATTCTTTTTGTTTTTAACCCAGCCCATTTCCTGATATTTGCTTTAAGCAGCATAGGAAACTAAAACAGGTGGCATTTAAAGACATGGGACTCATTAGGTCATGCAAGAAGAACCACGGAGAATAAAAAGAAGGAAGCACAGTATGTTAAAGGGTTAATATGTGACTAATGTACCATCTAGATGAGAGCAGCTAAATTGGAAAGGACTGAGATACTATCCATTATATAGTGTGCCTTGCCTATTTAGCCCTAGAGTCAGTGTCCAAAGACAGTGACTTGTTGTGGGCAAATGGAAAAACATGATTTTTTTTTCATAAATGATATTTATGAGCTCTCAGTATAGATGGGGAGTTTTCTCCAGTGGATATTAAATTTCCCAGAATTACATAAGACCAAAAATTGGTGGTCTCTATTTTTGGAAGAATTTTGTCAATGATCCTTTTTTAGCTTGCAAGCATTACTCCTTTTGAAATAATATGGTTATTATTCCTCTCTTCTCAAGTGTGCAATAGGCACTGCCATGTATTAGTGAACCATTAAACCTAACCCATTGTGTCTTTTTGTCATGTTAGTATTAATGGCAAATGTGAGCAAGAAACATGGGGAGGACAGGCTTTGGTACAATTTGGATTAATATGCTGAATTGTCTAAAATAAATAGGGACTCCATGTATAATTTTCATTTCCTAAACCATGCAACAATTATAGTTACCCCATTCAAATGTCTGTAGCCATGAGATCAGTGACAAAAATAGTGCTTGAAAGACAAGAGATGAAATGGCAAACATGTTATTTATTTGCTTAAAACTATTATAATGGGACTGGCAGTGTTAGTCTCATTAACAGAGAGACCTTTCTTTCGACAAGCCAGCTGGAATAATAAAGACAGCTATGTGACATTTAAAATGCAATTGCTCTGCTATCTGTAGATTCTGTTTCTGATGCTTACTGATCACAGAGGAAAGTGATCTGAGTAGAATACAAACAGTCTTGTTCGTCATCTGCACTCTTATCAAAGATAGCAGTGTTAAATGCTATAATACAGCAACAAAGATATGTTGGAAATCATTTATGTCAAAGTGCTTGAGCATTTATTTGAAACATTCATGCAATTGTTCTTTTGTCATGTGACAGTCCAAGAGTTGGTAGAAATACATCTGTTGTGTTTTTCTTGAATAGGCAAAAAGAAATTATAATTAGGGGGATACTGCTTTGTGCATACAAATATTCTGCATCTTTTGAAACAAGTTGTTCTAAATGAGTGAAAAGCATGCAGATTTTCCCCCTTTGAATGGTTGGTAAATATAAGCTTGTTTCGGTGCTTTTGTTTTAATGAGAAAATAAAGATCCTGAGTGGAAACATAGCTTAAGAACTTAAGTATCCTATGACAAAGTGAGTTTTGAGAAATATGCAAAACTCTGAGTTATTCAAGATTCTTTGCATTAAGAATTTGTTCAAAGCCTCAAATGGGCAAATGTTCCTCCGTGATTTTTCAAACCTTCTTTAACTGTTTGAACATGGGTCCCAAAATGAAGGGTTTTTGGGAGAGGATTTTGAGATTTCCATTTTTTTGGTCGGATGAAAAATAGGAAAGTTAGAGGTAAATAATGGGCTATATATCACTTGGGTGGCCAAGCTTTTACCTACCTCAAAGGTTTAGGCTGGGATTTTAATGGGTTCCAATTTTACTTGACCCGATTCATCTGTTTCCACTAGATATGCTTATCCTTGACACACTAAAACCATGGAATGAACTGTAAGGCATCAGATTATACAATTTTATTCTGACATTTTTAGGAACTGAATTTATGTCACTTTCTGCCTATGTAAATGAGGTCTTGCTACTTTTTTAATTTTAGTGATGAAGAGCTATGCAATTTTGACCCACTTTCATAGCAACTAAGTGAGAATATGTCTAGTTTTCTATTTTAAAATATTCTAGTCTAATACTCTTACAATTCTGAGGACTATGTAGTTTCTTTCTCTTTATCATTCTCATATACACATACATCCACCCCACTTACACTCAGTTATGATGAAAAATAAAGTAGATAAAATACCTCAAAGGTAGAGTAAAAAAGAAGCAAAAGAGAACAGTTACTAAGAAATGAGCAGAAAGAAAATATAAGTATTAAAAAATCATACCTCTCTTATCCCATTTCCATGTCAACAGGAAGTGTGCTGTGAGGGAGCTTAAGTCCAGTGCATCCCATCACATTCTTTGGACCAATTTCATGTGTCCAGTACATCATACAAATTGACCTTTGGATTAAAAAGCATCTCCAAGAGTCAAATCCCCAAGGCATATCTTTCCAGAAACTATTTGGGGAGAACACATCCCACCAAAAATATGAAAATCACTTTAAAGTACACTCTCCTCTTGAATAGTCACAATATACAGCTTACTAAAAGAGCTAAAGAACTCCATAGTGAACCTTTTAATTTCTTTTAACATGGAGTTTCCTAAATGTACAGCACAGATTCTTTTGGGCTGAGATGGAGCCTAAGAGCCTCATTTCTAACAAGCATACAAGTGGGTTCTGGCTAAATGTTTTCATGGATCACACTTTGAAAACTGCCATCCTAGAAACTAAAATGAGGTATTAATAATGAAAGTCAATATTGAGGTAACCCTGACTAAACTCACACTGGGCTTTATTGGATGAAGTGGTGGCAGTTCTGATTCTACTCTGAATTACACTGTGGGTTATAAAGGGAATCACCCATTACTGATGCTAAGAAAATACATCTTTAGGAAATGGTAGTCTGTTTTATGCGTTCAAATTATGCTTTCAAAAAACATTTATCCTTTGCCTTCTACATGGTTTACTATTTACATAGTCAGTCAAACCATTCAATGGCTTTTAATATTGCATGTGATGCATAATATACAGGAAATACACAGTGCCAGAGAAAATGGAAAGATTATACCACTTCTGGATGGTGTGATGAGTGAAGTCTTTATGAAAGAAGTAACAGACCTGGGTTTGCATTTAGCAGACTGAGCTAAGAGGGAATGTCATCTCGGCCTAGGGGCTGTATGACAGTAAAGGGTGTTTTGGGGGGAATGTATTATTCAAGGATCATTTAGAGTAACAAAGTGAGAGAATCTGGAAAAGTAGTTTAACTGTAGTCAGATTATAGAGAGCCAGTGACAGCCTCAGGAATATTTGCTAGACAGTGAGGTTTTGGTGGAAGATGAGATTTTAGGTGTCTATTGAGATCAATTTGAATACTGAATTTAAACACTGAGATATTTTAGAGCTGTGAAGAACATCTTGAATATACAGGCAATTGTTACATATTGATGTTATTCTTAGTGATTTTAAAGAATAAGATAAGGAAAACCTAGAGTATTACTACTTTTCTACTTAGGTGCAAATTGTAAGGAAATGGAGTAGATAATCATTTGAGAGTCTTTCCATCTCTATGATCTATGAATAGTTGTCTTTCTGATCTTGTTCATTCTAAACATGTGGTATGTTCTGGTATAGCAGAAATGAAGGGTCCAATGAACATTTCTTTATTAAAAATTGGCATGTATAAAGAAAGGGATGCAATACAGAATATTATTGCAACAAATGATCTGCTAGTAATATGTTTTTAAAATAATACCTATCAATATAGCTCTACCTAAATGGCCAATATTTTTTTAGCTGTTATGCAGTCTACTATTGAGAGATTGATTGGGTAATTGCAGAGTTGATCTAATTCAATTGTTGACTGAAATAATAAAACTAGCTATTTCCTAACCTGGTCATTGTGATCGTCATGTAATGAAATTGATTTGGATATTCATTAATTGCAAATTGTTTTGCACTCCAACCCAACTCCATTGCATGCACACAATAGATCTAGTTTATCTTCTAGATACAATCCTGATTCATAGAAAACATGCTTCCCCTAGAAAGAAGCTATGTGCATAGTATTTGGAAATATGGGTTGCCTTTGGAGCTTTGCCACATACTAACCCTGTGAGTTTGGGCAGACACCCTGGCCTCTCTCATCAGAACCATGATGTTTACCATGAACACGGATGTGAAGTTAAGTGGGTTAGTGTATGTAAAGCCCTTAGTAAAGCACCTGCTACAGAATAAGAACAACCATTATTAGCTATTACTATTCACATTTTACTTAATTGACTTTTGTATAGAATGGGATTTATATCCCCTCAATATAAATGGGCAGTTTTCTCCAGTGGGCTTTTAATTTCCCTTAAAGTAAATGAAGTTACATGACAAAACAAAGCTCTTGCTTTAAATATAGAAATCTGTTGGTGGCTTCTTTATATCAACTCTCCTTCCAACTCCTATATAGAATATAAATAGGAAAATTAATATAGGTCAAGTTCAAAGAATATTGCTAACACAATATATTCGTGCAATTATATACTCAACACAAATTTATTCTCCCTATGTGCGATAGACACCTGCACAGAAGTTGCTTGTGTATTTACAGGGAGCTGGTGGAGTATATGGTTTAAAGGGGTGTGTGTGTGTGTGTGTGTGTGTGTGTGGAATCAGACTGTCTGTATTTGAACCTGACTTCTCCGTTTGTCAGAAAAATCAACTAATTTTTCTGAGTATCAATTTCTGTTTCCTTAAGATAGCACAGTAGTAACTTGCAGAGTGGTTGTGAGGATTCAAAAAGAAAATTCATGGAAAACACAAGGAATAGTGTAAACAATAATCATTCATGAAATGTTAATTTTTATTATTACCATTTTTTTCTTCAGATGTCTGTTTGAAACAATGTCCAATAACGATGTTCCAAAGTTCCATAATATTCATGAACTTTCATGTTCCCTTAGACCAAATATGAACAGTCTTTACTTTAATGAGATTCTTATCAAGAAAATGGAGAGTTGGGGACTATGCTAAATCTGTATAGTCTTTATTCCTGTTATTCTTTAACCTTGCTAATGCAAAGAAATTTTTAAAAATTGGAACATGAAATAAAAATACCTTGAGAAGTCTCTGTGTGAAGTATTTAAGAAAGTCTGATAATTGCCAGAAGCAAAAAGGGCTATGAAATAAAATACTAAATACCCATGTTTTAGAAAAAGTGAAACTTTTCATGAACTAAATTAAAAAAATAGATATTATGCATAGTTTAGGTGTTATTGGAAAAATTTGCTCTTTACAACAATTTCCCTAATTTTCCTTAGGTCAATCTGTGTTTGGGGGCATTTATCCTGATACCTATATGTCTAAGCATGAAGATGATTCTAATAGGATTCATTATTTTCAATTATAATTTCAACATCTATACTTTTCTCCTTTAAGTTGCCTCAATGAAAATACAAGAAAGAAATCTACAATTTTGTAAAACATTTTGAAAAAAAGTCTACCTTGCTTTAAACTTTCTCGTCACGTAATTTTCTTCTTTGACAACTAAATCAAACAACCAATACTCTTCCTTTCTCTGATCTAAACAATTTTACAGAGACTACTTTGCCAACATCCCAAGAGATGAGCCTGCTCACAGTGAAAAATGTACTCAGCAGGAAATTCACTTAATGATAATGATTATTCTTCTATGTAATGGACATTCCATTGTCAGTGAAGGGTAATATTATTCTGTTGAAAGCTTTACATATGCAGCCAGCTCCAAAGACATACCAGCTTAACTTGCATATCTTGCTTTCCTATTTCATCATTTGTCCTTTTGCATATTCAGTGAAATCCTTTCATTCTTGGTACGTGGACTGCTTTATGCTAGCGGCATTTGCTCTTTTTTTTTTTAGAAGTCACCTCTATAGTTTGTATGGCTACATGGATTCATGAATACATTTTGCATGGCATCCTGTGGTAAAAGATGACATCTATAGTTTCGCTATGGTGTGCTTAGCTAGCTAGCTAGAAGTTATTATTCTACTTTCAATGAAGCAAAGTCTTGTCCATATTTCCACTTTTAATAGTAGCAAAGGTTAGATTTTCCGGTCAGCAGATGTGAAAGTCACTGGTAGTGCATTTGGAGAGCTGTCTGGAAGCTCTTCCTCTCTCCCTTTGGTGACTTCACAGGGTCTACAGTGACATAAAGATATCTATCTGATGGTGGGTTTAGCATTTGTGACTAGTTTTCTCTTTAAAATATAAAAACCTGGAAGGGGAAAATTATGACACCTCCACTTTCAGATGAAGGTCCTCAGAGCAGGAAAGCTCCCGGCAGGAGGCTGCCCACTCCATCACAATCAGGGACAATGCAGTGGTTAAAGAGATGGGAAAAAGGATGAAGTATGGACCCTAGAGCCTATAAAACAAACCTAGCATTCTTCCCAATTGAGACATTCAACCAAGGTGCTCTTAATCTTAAAATCAGATTCAGAAATAGATAGTTTATTTCTACTTGTAAAGAGTCAAGGGAATATAGGTGACGTATTACTATGTAAACATACCATTCAAATTGGTACTTTCATTTCAGTCACATCTAACCTCATGGGAAAGTATTTATGTACAAAGCACAAATATGTTAAATGTCCTTAAGCACAGATTTGGTTATAACTTGTTTTAGCTTACACCTACATCTCGATTTTCACGTAATTATATTTTAAAATTCTTTAGCAGTGAGTATATATATATATATATATATATATATATATATACATATATATATATACACACACACACTCTCTCTATATATAGAGTGTATGGGTTTATATGTATATGTATACTTACTATCAATTCTATAATCTCATATTCAGGTATTTTAAAATTCTTCTTTTTTTTGTTAACCCTTGTAAATGCATACAGATATCTTAGCGTTCTAATCCTCATTTTATTTTTTTCCAAATAAAGAAATCACTGAAAAACAATTTAAAAACTAATTAGTCACATTCAAGTTGGTTTTATTTTTCACATATTAAAAAAAAAACATTTTAGACAATTATCTCCATTAAAAATTATCACACTGGATCTAAAACTATAAGGCTTTGTAGTAGAAAAATTGGTGAAAGATGGAAGAAAAAAAACAAATAAAATACTGTGTTTGGTGACAAAGTTGGCCCATGACAATAATTGTATTCAATGTTACTACATCCTCTTTTCTGAAAGGAGGGAGACAAAATAATTTTGAAAGTCAAAAAAGAAACTTGAGCCTGTGCTTCCTGGATGGATGAAGTTGTTCACTAAATACAGGCACTGGATGAGTCATTTGGCTGCAAGCGAGGTATGTACAGCCCATGGGGCAAATGAGATAATGAAAATATGTAGACAGATAATGATGAAATGTGGAGACAGGCCTTGATAAACTCATTTGTTAGCTCCAATATTTTTATAGATTCCTTAAGAGTTTCTGAATAGATAATCATACGATCTATAACTAAAGAAACTTTAACCTCTTGCTTTCTACTATATATAAGGGTTTATTTTTCTTGCTTGTAGTGTTGGCTGGAACCTCTAGCAAAATGTTGAATAGAAATGGTGAAAGCAGACATCCTTGCATTTTTGTCAATTTTTAAGGGAATAGCTTCAGTCCAATTGTAAGGGAAAAGCTTTCAATCTTTCACTATATCAAGTATGATAGCCCTAGGGTCTTGTGTAGATGCCCTTTATCAGGTTCAAAAAATTCCCTTCTACTTCTAGTTTACTGAGAGTTTTTAAAAAATGTTCTCCCCATGAATGGATGTCGGATGTTGATAAAATAAAACCGTTGATAAAATAAAACCATCGATAAAATTGGGATATACAAATTCATCACCTACTAGAGATTAAAGATGAGATAAATGTAAATGTGCCTAATATTTTTGTGAGGCAGATAGGGCACAGACACATGTGGTATAATGTAGGATCATACTTACTAAGAAAAATGTGAGGCAGCAAAACAGACATGTTTTCCTGAGCTCTCATATTAAATAAAAGCCTGATTAGGTAGACATGAATGCTCTGGACTCCCATGTAAGAGGCTGTGGGGGATGGACACTATACATACCATATGTAGTTAGAGGAATGAAAGGGAGGCAAGGAATACTCACAGGAAGTCAGAAGTTCCTCGAAGTAGAACTTTGTGGGTGAGAGAGTGGCTTGTTAGAAGGGGACATGTCTAAGGCCCAGTGGTGGTATTACCCTTTTCTCTTGATCTAACTCATATTCAACCTGGTAGAGACAGTCCAAACACATCCATCTCCCTTTTCCTGTGACCCACAAATAAATCTGTGCTCAGGGTCAGATGTGTTGGTTTGGTGCCTAGGACAAAAGTGGGCTGATGATGTGGGCTGATGCCCTTCTTGGAAGTGCCTGGAGAGAAAACTCTTCCCCTAGCGTTTAGCAGCCTTCCTATTTATTTACTATTTTTTAGAAATGTTTTTATTGAGAAATATCCACACATGTACAGTCCAACCATATTACTCAATCGGTGGCTCATGATATCATCACATAGTTGTGTATTCTTCCCTAGGATCATTTTTAGAACATTTCATCACTCCAGAAAAAGAAATAAAAAAAAAAGAAAATAACTAATGCTTCCCATACTCCATACCCCTCCCTCTCATTGACCCACAGTATTTTAATGTAGTCAATTTTTACCCTTTATCTTCCCCTACTATTCATTTATTTATTATCTTCCCCCCCCTCATTTGTCTATACCCTGGATAAAAGGAGCACCAGACACAAGGTTTTCACAGTCACAAAGTCACATTGTGAAATGTAAATCATTACACAGTCTCCTTCAAGAATCAAGGGTACTGGAACACAGTTCAACCATTTCAGGTACTTCCCTCCAGTTACTCCATTACACCATAAACTGAAAAGGGGACATCTATATAATGCATAAAAATAACCTCCAGAATAACCTCTTGACTCTGTTTGAAATCCCTCAGCCACTGACACTTTATTTTGTCTCATCTCTCTCTTCCCCTTTTCTGGTCAAGAAGGCTTTCTCAATCTCTTGATGACAGGTCCCAGCCCATCCCAGGATTTCTGTCCCACATTGCCAGGAAGATTTATACCCCTGGGAGTCATGTCCCATGTAGGGGGTGGGGTGGGCAGTGGGTTCACTTGCTGAGTAGGCTGAGGGAGAGGGGCATGGCTTTCCCCTTTCACCCCAGCTTAGGCAGACATCCACTGGAGACATCATGACTAAAGTATGTACATTTTATGGCCCTGGTCCAGCCCTGCTGTTATACCTGTTTGCTTTGGGAAGTGAATGAAGTCTTTCCACTAAGACACAGAAGAGGTACTTGTAGGCCATCTCCTTGCTTTGGCTGCAGGTTGAGACACACTGGCCATGAGAGATTGATGCCTACCAGTGAAGCTGACTTTGCTTTGTCTCTTCTCTATGTGAGTAAACGTTGTTCCATCCAGGCTTATGTGAGTTGTGCTTTTGTTGGCATTCCCAGCACCTGCAACTCTGGAGTGGTTTGGAGCCCTAAGTCGGCTGTTGCTCGTGACAGGCATTATTATGCAGTGAGACACCTCCTCTGGAAGAAGTAGTGAGTGTCTGTCTTCTGAAAAACTAAGCTCCTTGCTAAGCTACTGAAAGAGGTGGAAAAATAAATCCTTACCCCCAGGACATTTGAATTTGTCTTTAACATTTATAGCACATACTCCATGAATAGTAGTTTCATTTCCCTTCTTCAATAATCCTACTCCCCAAAAGGCCAGAATCTCAGGATCTACTTATGCCTTCATTTTTCCAGGACAATTGCAGGAACCCATGACCACGTAGCAGTGAATCTATGTATAATCACCTTCATCATATCATTTTGTCTCTGCCCACATAAAGCAAATCAAACAGAGCCATTTCCTTCTGTAAAGCCTTTTGATTGGCACATTTTATACAACAACAAAAGAATATGGCAATTCTCAGCAATTAATAAAATTGACCCGGTCTCTCCTCTTTTTTGGTAATGTTCTACACACAGAGCTCATTATTTCCTTTTCACAGTTAAACGAACGGAGCAATGAAGGCCAAGGTTTCATGGAGTTGTTAACTTGAATTTAAGTTAATTAGACTTTGGTGTTTATTATTTGACAGATTTCCTTCATCCACACTCCTTTAATTTTCCCTTTTATAGTTTCTTTTCACGTCAAACACTGCTTTCAAATGAAAATAGCTTGGTCAGAGACGGGAAAAGCAGGGTGGGAAACAGAGCTCTATTTCAGCAGCTCCAGATGCCAACACGACTCAGTTTGCAGTCACTTTGAGAGTGAAATTTCATATAGCAAAATGAAGATTTCCGTTCAGGAGTTACCAATAAAGGAAGAGAAGAATCTCAAATCAGAATTCTCTTGGTTTGCATCCCTTGAAAACCTCCACTGTGTGAAAAAAAAAAAAAGATTTCTCAGCAGGTTTCATTCAAAAGCCTTTTCTTAGGAAATCTGTTTTATAAAGAGATTCTAGGATAGGAAAAGATTTCAAGAATCTGTCCATTCGGGAACCACATCTTAGTTTGTCAGGCTGCTTTGGCAAGTGGCAGATAATGAGTTGGTTTAAGCAACAGGAATATATTGGCTCATGATTTTGAGGCTATAAGGTGTTCAAAATGAACGTGTTGGCAGGGCCACTCTTTCCCCTGAAATCTGTAGTGTTCAGGTGCTGGCTGCTGGCAATCTTTGGGGTGAGGGCCTTCACTCTCTGGCTTGTGTGAGTTCTGGGTTCTCTTTTACAGGCTTTCGATAATCCAGATTGAGGCTCACTTTGCTTCAGTTGGTCACAACTTAACTAAAAGTAGCATCTCTGAAAGGCCCTATGTACAATGAGGTCACATGCACAGACACAGAATAAGATTAAGAACACGTGTCTGTTGGGAAGCATAATTAAACCTACCTCAGACCCTAATGCTTCAGACTGTTATTATTACTCTTGAAAAATGCAGTTACTTATGTAAGTATATATGTTGATATTATCTCATGCACATACAGGTATACCTTAGAGATACTGTGCGTTCATTTCCAGATCACTACAACAAAGCTTGAATTTTTTGAGTCACACAATTTTTTTGGTTTCCCAGTGTGTATAAAAGTTATCCCTACACTATACTGTATTCTATTAAGTATGCAATAGCATTCTGTTTAAAAAGCATGCTGTCATGGTCAGGTTCATATGTCAACTTAGCCAAGTGGTGGTATCTGTTTGTCTGGTTGGGCAAATATTGGCCTGTCTGTTACTATGAGGACATTTCATAGAATTAGATCATGATCAGTTCAGCTGCATCCACAGTTGATTCCATTTGTAATCAGCCAAGGGGAGTGTCTTCTGCAATGAGTGATGCTTAATCTAATCACTGGAAGCCTTTTAAGGAGGATTCAGAAGAGACAGGCTCTCTTCCTGCTTTGGCCAGTAAGCCTCTCCTGTGGAGTTTGTCCAGACCCTCTATTGGAATCATCAGCTTCACAGACTGCCCTACAGATGGACTCTACATTCCCATGGTTATGTGAGACACTTTTATAAATTTTATATTTACGGATATTTCCTGATGATTCTGTTTCTCTAGAGAACCCTAACTAATACAGCTTGGTACCAGGAGTGGCTCTTAAGCAACAGAATCTTAAAAATGGGTTTTACAATTAGCTTTTTACTCTGACTGAACTCAAAGGCACTAAAGACTCTGGTCCTTGTAATCAGAATGATACTGCCTATACATGGGTGAGTTGGCAAAAGAGATAGTCAAAATATTACCATTCGATTCTCCTAATGCTTCGCTTGTACGAAGACAGAATCTTGGGGGGTAGGGGATAATGTTTTTGATACCTTTTCAGACTTTTGTGGAAATAGGTGGTATAGAGATGGTGGCTGGTTGTTGTTAGATATACTGGCTACATTAAGGAGTGAAAAGGATGGGCTTAAGGCTTCAAATGAGAAGCTTACATGCCGTCTGACAGATGTAAACATTTCTATGGGAGTCCTGAAGGAAAATCTTATTTCCTGTAGCTGTAGACTTGAGATCTCCAAAAATCAGACTCAGAATCTGATTGTTATAGTCACGACTTTACAACATAAACTGAAATCTCAATCTTTCATGGTGTCTGCCATTAAAGAAGGGTGTTGATTGGAAAAAGAGTGGGATCCTAAAAGATGGGATGGTGACATATGGATTGATAATGATGTTGGGCCCTAGGTTGAAACCCTAGGTCATTCTGAGTCTTCTCTAGACAACCCTGTAATAGTTTGCCCTGAGGACATAGCCACCCCAATTCCAGCCTGCCTTGAAGAGTTGGCCACTCAACCTCAGCCTAAGGGGATTAGCCCTAGAGTGATTAATCCTGTTTCACCAGATGAAACTGCAAATGAAAGCCCTGAAGCAAATAGCTTGGAAGATACTTATTATTTTCATGACCCACCCTCACCATCCCTCATTTCTTCCAGACCTATAACTAAACTAAAGTCCCAACAAGCCCCTAAAAGTGAGGTACAAAGTATCACACATAAGGAGATACGTTATACTCCAAAAGAACTGTATGGTTTTTCCAATTTATATAGACAGAAATCAGGAGAATATGTGTGGCAATGGATTTTAAGGGTGTGGGATAATGGTGGGAGGAATATAAGACCGAATCAGGCTGAATTTATTGGTATGGGCCCATCAGGCACAGATTCTGCATTTAACATTATAGCTCGAGGGGTTAGAAAATGCATTAACAGTTTGTTTGGATGGTCGGTTGAAACATGGATCAAAAGGTGGCTGACATTACCTGAGATTGAGATGCCAGAACTGTCTGGGTATAATGTAGATGAGGGGATCCAGAGGCTTAGAGAGACTGGAATGTTAGAGTGGATTTATCATGCAAAGCCTGCTCTTATACCCCAGGAATGTGCAGAGGAAGCACCTTTTACCAGAATAGTAAGAAATAAATTTGTAAGACTTGCACTATATCCCTGAAGAGCTTTGTAGTTGTACTTCTCTGTAGATCAGATATTACTGTAGGAACTGTTGTCACTGAGCTGGAATCCTTAAACACAATGGGGATGACTGGATTCTGAGTTGACAGAAGCCAGCTGACAGCACCTAATTGCCAAAGACAGAGTGGATGTGGCTATTATAATAGGCAGCAAACTCAAAGCAGGCATCAAAATAATCCAACTTGCAGAGATTTGTGGCGTTGGCTAATAAATCATAGGGTACCTAGAAATATAATAGATGGGCAATCTGCTGAATTCTTGTCTAAGCTGTATAAACAAAAGAGTTCTAGATCATGTGAACAGAAGTCTAACTTAAATCACAAAAACACAAAGTCATGGCCCCTTAATGAATTTCCAGATGTGAGACAGTTTACAGACCCAGAGTTCCAAGAATGAAGGGAGGCCAGGTCCTTTTGGGGGAGAACCCTGTTATACTGCCACAAATCCATACTGTTAATCTTCCTCCAAACATTCCCCAAGGAGACCAATGCCTTTTATCAGGGTAACTGTGCAGTGGGGAAAAGGAAATGATCAGATATTTCAGGGGTTATTAGACATTGGTTCAGAAGTGACATTAATCCCAGGGGACATAAAACATCACTCTGGCCCACCAGTGAGAGAGGGGCCCTATAGAGGTCAGGTGATCGATGAAGTTTTAGCTAAGGTCCAACTCACAGTGGGTCCAGTGGGCCCCCAGATCCATTTGGTGGTTATTTCCCCAGTTCCAGAATGTGTAATTGGAATAGACATACTGTGCAACTGGCAGAATCCCCACATTGGCTCTCTAACTTGTGTAGTGAGGGCTATTATGGTGGGAAAGGCCAAGTGGAAGCCACTAGAACTGCCCCTACTTAGCAAAATAGTAAATCAGAAGCAGTACCGGATTCCTGGAGGAATTGCAGAGATTACTGCCACTCTTAAGAACTTGAAGGATGCAGGAGTAGTGATTCCCACTATATCCCCATTCAACTCTCCTATTTGGCCTGTGTAGAAAACAGATGGGTCTTGGAGGATGACAGTGGATTATTGTAAGCTCAACAAGGTGGTAACTCCAATTGCAACTGGTGTTCCAGATGTGATATCATTGCTTGAGCAAATCAATACATCCCCTGGTACCTGGTATGCAGCTGTTGATCTGGCAAATGCTTTCTTCTCAATAGCTATTAGTAAGGACCACCAGAAACAGTTTCCTTTCAGCTGGGAAGGTCAGCAATATACTTTCTGACCTTCTACCTCAAGGGTATATAAACTCTCCAGCCCTATGTCATAATCTTGTCCACAGGGATCTTGATCGTTTCTCCCTCCCACAAGACATCACACTGGTCCATCATATTGATGATATCATGTTGATTGGACCTAGTGAGCAAGAAGTAGCAACTACTCTAGACTTATTGGTAAAGCATTTGCATATCAGAGGATGGGAGATAAATCCAACAAAAATACAGGGGCCTTCCACCTCAGTGAAATTTCTAGGTGTCCAGTGATGTAGGGCATGTCGAGATATCCCTTCTAAGGTAAAGGATAAGATGCTGCATCTGGCCCCTCCTACAATAAAAAAAGAGGCACAACACCTAGTTGGTCTCTTTGGATTTTGTTGACAACATATTCCTTATTTGGGTGTGCTGCTCCAGCCCATTTATCGAGTGACCAGAAAAGTTGCTAATTTTGAGTGGGGACCCGAACAAGAGGAGGCTCTGCAACAGGTCCAGGCTGCTGTACAAGCTGCTCTGCTACTTGGACCATATGATCCAGCAGATCCAATGGTGCTGGAAGTGTCAGTGATAAATAGAGATGCTGTTTGGAGCCTTTGGCAGGTCCCTAATGGAGAATCACAATGCAGACCCTTAGGATTTTGGAACAAAACCTTACCATCTGCTGCAGATAACTATTCTCCTTTTGAGAAACAATGTTTGACCTGCTACTGGGCCTTAGTAGAAACTGAATGCTTAAACATGGGCCACCCCCAAGTTACCATGAGACCTGAGTTGCCTATCATGAGCTGGATGTTTTCTGACCCACCAAGCCATAAAGTTGGGCATGTGCAGCAGCACTCCATCATAAAATGAAAATGGTATATACAAGATAGGGCCAGAGCAAGTCCTGAAGGCACAAGTAAGTTACATGAGAAAGTGGCCCATACCCATGGTCTCCACTCCTACCACCCACATTACCTTCTCTTTCCCAGACCAGAGCTACGGCCTCTTGGGGAGTTCCTTATAGTGAATTGACTGAGGAAGAGAAACTTGGGCCTGGTTTACAGATGGTTTGGCACAATATGCAGGTCCCACCCAAAAGTGTACAGCTGCAAAACTGCAACCCATTTCTGAGGTGTCCTTGAAGGAGAGTAGTGAGAGGAAATCCTCCCAGTGGGCAGAACTTCAAGCAGTGCAGCTGGTTGTTCATTTTGCTTGGAAGGAGAACTGGCCAGAGGTGCATTTGTATACTGACTCATGGGCTATTGCAAATGGTTTGGCTGGATGGTCAGGGAATTGGAAAGACCATAATTGGACAATTGGTGACAAAGAGGTCTTGGGAAGAGGTATGTGGATAGACCTTTCTGAATGGGCTAAAAACATGAAGGTATTTGTGTCCCATGTGAATGCGCAGCAGAGGCTGACTTCAGCAGCAGAAAATCAAGTGGATAAGATGACCCATTCTGTGGGTGCCAGTCAGCCTCTTTCCCCAGCAACTCCTGTCATTGCCCAATGGGCTCATGAACAAAGTGGTCATGGTGGTAGAATGGAGGTTATGCATGGGCTCAGCAACATGGACTTCCACTCACAAAGGCTGACCTGGCTACAGCCACTGCTGAGTGTACAGTCTGCCAGCAGCAGGGACCCACACTCAGCCCCTGAGATGGCATCATTCCCCAAAGTGACCAGCCCATTACATGGTGGCAGGTTGATTACATTGGACCACTCCCTTCATGGAAGGGGTAGTGGTTTGTTCTAACTGGAATAGACACATACTCTGGATATGGGTTTGCTTTCCCTGCACACAATGCTTCTGCCTAAACTACCATCTGTGGGCTTACAGAATGCCTTTTCCATCGTCATGGTATTCCACACAGCATTGCTTCTGATCAACGAATACATTTCATGGCAAATGAAGTGCAGGAATTGGCACATGCTCATGGAATTTTCTTGTCTTACCATGTTCCCCATCATCCAGAAGCAGCTGGATTGATAGAACAGTGGAATGGCCTTTTGAAAACTCAATTATGGTGCCAACTAGGTGACAGTACCTTGAAGGGCTGGGGTAATGTTCTCCAGGAAGCTGTGTATGCTCTGAACCAGCATCCACTGTATGGTACTGCTTCTCCCGTAACCAGGATCCATGAGTCCAGGAACCAAGGGGTGGAAATGGGAGTGACACCACTCACTATTACCCCTAGTGATCCATTAGCAAAAGTTTTGCTTCTTGTCCCTGCAACCTTGAGCTTGGGTGGTCTACAGTCTTAGTTCCAAAAGGGGGAGTACTTCCACCAAGAGAAACAACAATGATTCCATTGGAGAGGAATCTGAGACTGCCACCTGGTCACTTTGGGCCATTCATGACCGTGGATAAACAAGTCAAGAAGGGGATTACATTACTGGCTGGGGTGATTGAACCTGACTATCAGGGGAAATAGGACTGCAACTACACAATGGAGGTAAAGAAGAGTTTTCCTGGAATATAGGAGATCCCCTAGGGTGTCTTTTAGTACTACCATGCCCTGTTAATAAAATCAATGGAAAACTGCAACAACCCAATCCAGGCAGGACTACCAATGGGTCTGAAACTTCAGGAATGAAGGTTTGGGTCACCCCACCAGGCAACGAATCATGATCAGCTGAAATGCTTGCTGAGGGTAAAGGGAACATGGAATGGGTAGTGGAAGAAGGTAGTGATAAATATGAACTATAACCACGTGATCAGTTACAGAAACAAAGACTGTCATGCTGTTTCGTTCATGTTATAATATTTAAGTTGTAAGACATCAAGTTTAAGAATGAATATTACCCAAGCACTTGCACCCTATTCTAGGGAGATTTAATGTGTTTCTGGTTATATGCAGGACAATTGAGTATTGTGAGGTAAAAGAAAAAAATGTCTTTTATTGTTTTCTATTTAGAAATTAGGTATGGTTTAAAGCAATGTGTATAGCTGCCGCATTGACAAGGGGTGGATTTTCATGGTCAGGTTCATGTGTCAACTTGGCTAGGTGGTGGTACCTGTTCATATGGTTGGGCAAGTGCTGGCCTGTCTGTTGCTATGAGGACATTTTATTGAATTAAATCATGATCACACTGGCTGCATACGTAGCTGATTCCATTTGTAATCAGCCAAGAGGAGTGTCTTCTGCAATGAGTCATGCTTAATCTAATCACTGGAAGCCTTTTAAGGAGGATTTGGAAGAGACAGGCTCTCTTTCTGCTTCGGCTGGTGAGCCTCTCCTGTGGAGTTCATCCAGACCCTCCATTGGAGTCGTCAGCTTCACAGCCTGGCCTACGTATATTGGACTCTACATTCTCACAGTTACATGATGCACTTTTATAAATTTTATATTTATGGATATTTCCTGTTGATTTTGTTTCTCTAGAGAAACTTAAAATTAATACACATACCTTGATTAAAATGTAACACAGAGACACAAAGTGAGCACATGCTCTTGGGAAAATGGTGTCAATAGATTTGTGCAATGCCCACTTGCCATAAAGCTTCAAATTGTTAAAAAAAAATGCAATATCTGAAAAGGGCAATAAAGTGAAGTGCAATAAAATGAGTTGTGCCTGTTTAAGTCACACATATATGGAATGCCACCTACATCTACACTTTGATCCATTAGTGGAAACTAATGGATGTGATAAGCAATGGAATACTAATTCAAACAGAATAGACAGTGTTGAGGGGGTCTCAATTGTACAAGATGCAACTGTCGAAGGATTTCCTTGAGTTACCCATTCTATTCTTGATATTAATTTCTCTCATACATGGCTGTAGTTGTACAATGCATATGATTTGATATAATTCAGTAGGTTAGAAGAATAAAATTTTCTTTACTACAATATTGCCAAACATGTTAAATTCATGTAAACCAAGAGTAAAACATACTCAAGTAAAACATTAAACATCCCATTTTTTATACCCAAACTTATAAAGCAGTGCTTTTATCTGTGTGAACTGTGTAATCGCAGTATAATTATTTAAAGGTATTGTATACATTTTACCAGATTTTAGGATGCAGACAAAAATGAAAAAAATAAGGGCTAAATATTTAGAAATATTTTATCTTTTTTTTTTTTAATTTGCATATGGGCACCAGGGATCGAACTCCAAACCTCCAGCACGGCAGGTCGGAGCTCTGCCTGCTGAGCCACGGCAGCCACCCAGAAATATTTTATCTTCATGTTTTATATTAAAATTTCATATATAGGTGAAATAAGAAAGAAAAGTAAAATAATCACCTTTCACCCAGATTTAACAACTCTTAAGATTTTTCTCCTTTTGTTTTAATTAGTCCTTATTTCTGGCTGAGGTATTTTAAAGCAAATTTCAGCATCATGTCATGTCACCCCTTTATTCTTTAGCATGCATCTCTAAACTTCAGACAATTTCTTATATGATTATTGTGGCATTAAAATAACTATGATAATTTAAAAATTTTTCATGAAAAGTTCACCAATTGTTTCAAAAATGTCTTAAAATTGGTTTGTTCTAATTGGGATTAAGATAGAGTTGTTATGATTTTTGAGTATCTATAATCTATAATAATACTTTCTTGTATTAATTGTTTTTATATCATTTGCTGAAGAAAACAGGCTAGTAGTTCTGTATTTCTCTATTCTCTCTATTTCATGAACACTGAATATTCTTAATAAAGCCTTGATTTGATTCATATTCGCTTTGGACAAGAATACTTCATAGGCAATGCAGAATTCTTGGCTTATCATCCTAGGAGGACAGTGATTTCTGGTTATCACATATGTAACGACGATAGGGCAAGAGTCACATGCACATATGTGTATCTGTATTTTAATTTTCTGCCCTTTGCTCTTATCATTTAACAAAATATATTCTAGAGCAATTATACAGATACCTTTTTTTCCCTTTTATAGATACATAATATTCCATTGTAAGGACATACCCTTGTTTATTCAAAAAACATCTTCTTAAAAGATAGGGGTTATTTTTCTTCTTTTGCTATTGCACATAATGCTGCAATTAACAATCCTGAGCATAAATCTATTCATATTTTTCCTGGTTCATTTTTGAGCTGTATTCATAGAACCAGGATCCAGAAAAGTTGAAGATTAAAGACATGCACTTTTACTAGATATTGCCATATTCCTGGAAGGGTTGTACCATTTTGCATTCTGACCAGAAATTCATGAGAGTGTGTTTTATTCTACTGCTTTCCTAGCATACTCTGTTGTCAAATTCTTGAACATTTTTTTCTTTTGTGAGTTAAGCTGAGAATATTTTCCTATGTTTAATAACCATTTTTAATTTTTTTCCTATAAATTGTCTGTTCCTAACATTGCTATCTTTCTCCTCGTTCTTTGTCTTTTCTTAGCAATTTTTAGGAGCTCTTTGTATATGAGATATTAGCCCCTTGTCTGTGATTCATGTTGCAAACATTTCCTCTATTTGTTTTTTCTTTGCCTATTTTTTTGGCACAGAAAATATAACTTTCATATTTATGTAATCACGTGCATTAATTTTCTATTTGCTTCTAAAATTGGTTTTATAGATTAAAAAAAATTCCCCACTTCCAGGTTATAAAGGTATTAACTCACGTTTTTTGCCAGTTTTTGTGGTTTCATTTGTAGTATTTGCATCTTGACTCCTTCCTAATTTAATATGGTGATGGAATATATCTTAATATCATTTTATGTTCAGCAGTGGCCTCCCTCAACGCACATTTTGGTTCTTTTCTTCAGAGTTATACTGGACGGTCTTGATTATTTTTCCACATAAACATTTTAATCACCTTGCATAGTTCCATGCAATTTACTGAGATCATGTTAAATTTACGAATTACCTTCGGGGAAGATGTTGATGTCATTATGATGTTTACTTGCTCTAAACACACATACACATACATTCATACAACCATATACTCATCACTCCTCCCCTTACACACAGATATACACACAGAAATACACACTTTGTCTGTGTGGTCTGTTTCCATTCATCTTTTTTTTTGCATGGGCAGACACCAGGAATAGAACCCAGGTCTCTGGCATGGCAGGTGAGAACTCTGTCTGCTGAGCCACCGTGGCCCACGCTGATCTTTCTTCTTTTAAAGTGGTTGGTTAGGTTATTTCTTTTAATATTTAGGAATGTTTGTATTTTCTAATGCTTGCCTTATATAATACCCTTTGTACAATAGCTTAGTCCTCTCAAATATTTCCAGCTTAAGCTGACACCATAGCACTAAAGATCACCAACGCAGTCAGTGGAGCATTTTTTTAGACTGGGATTTTTTTATACTATCAAAAGTTTATCTGAAGAGACGTCAGTCTTTGAAATTTTTAAAAACCATTTCAGAAGTGAATCACTGAAGACTTACAGTTTCTATCTCTTTCTTTCATAATCAATTCATTAAGACATTTATACATTGCAATAAATCTCATTTATGATCATATTCCTATTTTTCTTACATCTAAAAATCTTTCTTAGACAAAGAATCACAAGCTAATTTCAGGTATCTCTTGACATTCAAAAAGAAACATTTCTGCATGTGGTTGTGTGTGTGTCGGGAATGTTATAACATTCATTACTATATAATCACTCCTTCATATGGAATGTGATATTTTCCTTTAAAACAAATTTCTGTATTCAGAACATCACTTTTCTTGACTTTCTGGAACCTTCTTTGTTAAAAAAAAAATCTTAATGTAATTAAATCATAATTGAGAGCACAACAATTCTAACTCACAATCCTTTTATGTTGAATCCAATTAATAGCATTTACAGGTCCTTAGGCTTGTGTTATGCTTTTATTATCCCAATCCCCCTACTGAGCTATAATGAGCGCCGAAGCCTTTGAAATATGATGGAGATTTCCAGTGACCTCAAACTATCCTAACACATGTAATTTCATATCCAAGGTAATGGCGTTAATGCTTTTTGCTAGTAGTTTTGCTTTCACTTACATACTGTGGCCTCTTTTAGATATGCTTTTCCTGTGACACCAACTGAATTTATGGCTATGATACCTGGAGAAAAAAATCCAACCATAAAGCTGAGAATGAAAATGAGGGCCTGTCCTGAAATGGATGATGCAGGCGTGGCCTCCTGTTTCAGGTGTTGAAATCTTGGCTGAAGAGCTCTTGGTGATGGTGGAGGTGGTGGAGAAGAAGTCCATGTACCACAGAGGCAGGAAGTCCCTGTACCACAGAGGCAGAAAGTCCCAAAGGCTTCCTTTCTGTTCTCCTCTGCCAGACCACAGTACAATGACGGACCTCATGAGAATAACTCTGGTAGTCCAGCCCTCATTTGCCTGTTAGTTGTAGTCCTGATCAGACATCAGAAGGATTCTAGGAGTAGCTGGATATAAAATGAGAAGTAACCGACTGGACATTCTGGTAAAGGTAGCTGGAAAAATCCTCTATGACATTCTTGCATATTATGGTTTAAAATAACATTTCCAAAAAATGTGTTCAGCAAGATGTTGCTCCTAAGAGAAGTTCCATGAAAAACGTTGTTTTCAGTGGCCAAATATATTTGAGAAACAAAACGTGTCATGCCCTCATTGTATATTCTTGAATGTTCATTACTTCATAATGTATACTTCTTTAAGAAAACCTATGCTGAAAAAATCAGTGTAGCCAATTAAATCTATGACTAATTTTCTATTTATTTAACCACACAACTTTTCTTTCCCCTTTTGTTACACCGCTTAACCTCCCATGGAACTAATATTATGCAGAAATCATTCTGAAAAACATTGGTCCATGGAGTTTCCAAATTTATAACTTACTGTAGTTTGTAGCTACATCAGATCCCTTTGGAGGTGAAGGTGGGTATAAATTAAATCCATAAACTTTTGAAGTTGGTCTTTTGAGTGCCTCAAGGAGAGTTTCTGCAAAACTCAGCTTAATAAACAAACAGCAACATCTGAGTTTTCATTACTTCCAAGTTCATAAAGTAGGTCTGTAGCCAGTAAACTGCACATATGGTTAATTATCAGTATCATAAAGCTTTATTGAAAAGCATAATATTTACATCAAAATTAGCATTTGAGTTATGCTGGATTTTGGCTACTGTGAAGGATAAGATTTAACCATAATAATTAACATATGGAGGGAATTATTACAAAGACTTTCACTTAACTTATCTTGGGAAACCCTTACCTAGTGAAGGGAATAGGATTTTGGTATTATTCTACCTTTTAAAAATTTTTATTTTATTTTCTGTTTTGATCCTAAAAACACTATATATTTAGTTAGTTAGTTTTGTTTGCATTTGTGTGAGTGTAAAATAATTCTGTACTTCAAGGTTTAAACAGAGGTCTCAGTGTTTTTATAGGGCATGCTCCTAACTTGTCATCATATTACGGAAAATACTACCAAGTACTGTAATATCATTGTCTAAGACAGATAATCGAATTAAATCAACCATCAACTCAAATCATGTTTACTATTGTTATTTGTTCATTTAAAGTATATATATCTCATCCAACTATAGTATTTCTCTTTTTTTGCCTTTTTGCACATTCCTGATAATTGTCAGTACTCAAGTTTTGCTCTGTCTTAAAAAAAAAGTCATTACCTTTGAAATAAAGTAGATTTGTTTGCTTTGCTTTGTTTATCTAAAAATTTTCTCCCCCAGAAATCAGTGTAGCACTGTGTACAGAGTAGACTACTCCATATAATCAATAACTTCCTCAGGGTCCTTGGAACCCTTTCTCTTAGACATACAAAATTTTCAGAATTATATGGAAATAGCCAGATAAGTATGCTTTGCATACTCACCAGCATTTGATACTGTCAATTTTTAAAATTTTCACCAATACCATGTGTGTCTACTGGCATATATATTTTTTTCATTTAACTCTCAATCAACTTTAATAAGGTATAATTTAGATGCAATGAAATGCACCCATTTAAAGTGATAATTTTGATGTTTTAACAAATTTAGATGCCTATGTAATTACTATATCAGTCAGAACTGAGAACATTTCCATTACCTTCAAATGCTCCTCCGTGCCCTTTACCAGTTGATTCCCTCAAGACCAGCTCCAGACAACTATGATCTCGTTTCTATCGGTATAGATTAGTTTGGCTTGATGTTGGACTTCAAATAAATGCAATTGTATCATGCTGTAGTTTCCTAGTGCCGCCATTACAAAATACCACAAACTGAGTGACTTAAATCTACTAATTCATAGCTCTGGAGGTTAGAAATCAAGGTGTGGGCAGCGCCTTGCCTCCTCTGAAGTCTGGTCAGGTTCCGGCAGTGACTTACCCACAATCCGGGGTGTTCTTTGGCTTGTAGCATGAATCAATCTCTGCCTTTCCACATGACCATCTGCTCTCTCTGGCTGTGCTCCCATTTCCTCTTGGACACCAGTCATATTGGATCAAGGGGCCACTCTACTTCAGTATGACCTCATTTTAACTTGCATATTTCTAAATCCTTTGTGAGTGCCCCTTCAAGACGTCAACCCATTTTTAATTAGATTGTTAATATTTTTAAATTGTAACTGCTGCTTATATTCTGTTTATAAGTCCTTGTCAGACGTACAAGCACATAGAGTAAATATATGCTCCCAGTTGGTGGATTACCAATTCATGTCTAGTGCTTTTTTTCTCTGATCTAAAAATAATCTTTGTTAACCCCATTGTGTGGAGATTTTCCCTTTTTAAATTTTTTTCCTAGAAATTATATAATTTTAACTTTTATTTTTTAGCTTAATGATCCAATTCAAATTAATATGTGTGTTTGGTATGAGGTAGGAATGGGAGTTATATTTTTCCATATGGGGATCCAGACCTTCCAGCATCATTTATTAAAAAGATCACACTTTCCTCATAACTTACATTAGTTCCTTTGTTAAAAATCAGTTGATTTATATGTGCATTTATTTCTGAGCGCTATTCTGTTTCATCGATCTTTTATGCCAATCTTTTCACTCATACCACTTATGTAAATTAATATACCTTTAAATAAATCCTCAAATTGGGTAGTATAATTCCTTTAACTAGTTCTTCTCTTTGAAAATTTTTTGGCTATTCTAAGTACTTCGCTTAGGATTAGTTTGTCAAGTTCTACAAATTTTGATTGGGACTGCGTTCAATGTATAGATTAAATGTGGGGCAATGAACAACTTAACAATATTGATTCTTCTAGTAAATCTGTGAAAAAGCGTGCTTCTCTATCTATGTAAGTCTTGTTTAAGTTCTTTGGAAACATTTTTAGTCTTCGGTATAAAAGCTCCATATATTTGGTTTAAAATATTTGGGGCTTTGGAAGACCTCCAGCACAATTTTGAGGAATTGTGGTAATAATGAACTTCTTTTCATTTTCCCTAAATATGCGTGTGAATGGGGAACCACTCAATTTTCCATCCTCAATTGTGATGTTAGCAGTGGAATATGTCGCCGATACCCATTATCAAGCTGAGGAAATTTCATTCCATTCATACTTTGGTGAGAATTTTTATCAAATATGGATATCAAATGTTGTCAAAATCTTTATCTGCAAGAATGGAACAATCACATGATTGATTTCCTGTATTTTGTTAATGTGATAACTTTACTTATTTTCAAGCTTGAACTGGGCTTGCCTTCATTCAATTAACCCACTTGGTCTTCATTTCTTGAGTTTTTTTCATATAATGCTGGTTTTGATTTTCTAATTTTTAAATGATTTTTACACCTTTATGAGTAATATTATTCTGTAATTTTATTTCTTGTAATTTTTTTTAGGATTTAATTTCTTAGTTATGTTTCCTCATAAAATTAATTTGGAAGTGTTCCCTTCTTTATTTTCTAATATACTTTGGGTAATTAATATTATTTCTTACTAAGTGTTTGATAGCACATTAGTGAAACTATGTGGTTCAGAATTTTCTTATTGAGAAGGATTTTGATTCTGAGTTCAAAGCAGAACTTTATAAAATACTTTATATGACATGCCGTATAAATGATCTCAATAAGATTAACAGCTGACTTCTCACCAGAAACCATGGAGGCTAGAAAGCAATAAATTGACATATGAACAACTGCTTAAAGAAAAATACTGCCAACCAAGAATTCTATATCTGGTAAAACTAGCCTTCAATAAAGAAGGAAAAATTAACACATTTCCAGTTAAACAAAAGCTAAGAAAGTTTATTACTAGTATACCTTCCATGCAAGAAATGTGAAAGGAATTCAGGCTGAAATTAAAGGACAACAGATAGGCATATGAAGAAATAAAAAACAATGTTAACAGTAATGACAAAGGTAAATATGAAAGCTAGTATTACTGTACTTTTGATTGGTAACTACTCTTTTTATGATATTTAAAAGGGAAAACAATAATTATTGTTTAAATAATTACTTAAATACTTAAATACTTTTTAAAAACAAAGCCATATTTTCTTTTTCTTCAGTTTTAGTTAGTGGGATTTTCTTTACCTTTTCAAAGAACAATCTTTGGTTTCACTGATTTTTCTGTTCTGCATTTCACCTTTGATCTTTATTGTTTCCTTCTGCTAGTTTTGGGTTTACTGTGTTCTTCTTTCTCAAGTTCCTTAAGGTGAACAATTGGGTTATTGACTTGAGATCTTCCTTCTTTTTTAACATAGGAATGTAAATTTCCCTCTGAGGAATGTTTCACTGTATCTCATAAATTCTAGTACATTGTGCTTTTGTTTTCACTCATCATCACATGTTTTTTAAATTCCCTTCGGATTTTTTCTTTGACCTGTGGGTTGTTTAAGAATGTGTTGTTTAATTTCCACATAATTGCATGTTTTTCTTCTGTTGTTGTCTTCATGGTCTAACATATGATCTATCCTGGAGAATGTTATGTGTGCACTTGAGAAGAATGTGTTGGTGGAGTATTCTGTATATATCTGTATGTTGTCAGTTTATGTTATTGTTCAGTTCCACTATTTTCTTTTATTTTCTGTCTGGTTTTTCTATTCATTATTGAATGTGGGATATCATCATCTGTATCTTTTTCCCTTTAATTCTGGCAATTTTTTCTTCATATATATTGGGGTCTTATTTGTTATAATTGTTATATCTTCTTGATGGATTGAACCTTTACCAATATGTAATGTTCTTCTATATCTCTCCTAAGAGTTTTTGACTTAGAATATATTTTTCTGTTAATAATAAATCCACCCAGCTTTCTATTGGTTACTATTTCCATGGAATATCTTTTTCCATCCTTTTACTTTCAGTGTCATTGTGTCTTTGTATCTACAGTGAGTTTCTTTTTAAATAGTATACAGAAAGATATTTTTAATCCATTCTGCTCTCCATCTTTTAATTGGGGAGTTTAATACATTTGTATTTAATATAATTAATGATAGGAAAGGACTTCTGACTTTTATTTATTTGTTTTCTCTCTGTCCTGCATGTTTTTTGTACCTCACTTTCTCCATACTTTATTGTATGCAGTTAATTTTTTGTTGTATACAATTTTGATTCCCTTCTTTCCTTTTTGTGTGATTTTTAGTTGTTTTTCCTAGTGGCTGCTGTGATGGTTACAGCTGACATCTTAAACTTACAATGATCTAGTTTGAATAATAACAACTTTCAATAGTATACAAACACAACTCCTATACATCTGTTTCTCTGCCTTTATATTATTATTACAGATTACATCTTTATACATTTTGTGCCAATTAACATGGATTTATAATTATTGTTTTCTCTTTTAAATATCATAAAAAGTGTAGTTACCAATGAAAAGTACAGTAATACTAGCTTTCATATTTACCTTTGTCATTACTGTTAACATTGTTTTTTATTTCTTCATATGTCTATCTGTTGTCCTTTAATTTCAGCCTGAATTCCTTTCACATTTCTTGCATGGAAGGTATACTAGTAATAAACTTTCTTAGCTTTTGTTTAACTGGAAATGTGTTAATTTTTCCTTCTTTATTGAAGGCTAGTTTTACCAGATATAGAATTCTTGGTTGGCAGTATTTTTCTTTAAGCAGTTTTTCATATGTCAATTTATTGCTTTCTAGCCTCCATGGTTTCTGGTGAGAAGTCAGCTGTTAATCTTATTGAGATCATTTATATGACATGTCATTTCTCTCGCTGTTTTCAATATTTTCTCTTTGATGTTGACTATAGTGCATCTCTGTGTAGATCTCTTGAGATTATTCTGCTTTGGAGTTCATTGATCTTCTTGGATGTATAGTTTCATCTCTTTCACAAATTTGGGAAGTTTGGGGCCATTATTTATTCAAATATTCTTTGTGCCTGCTTATCTCTTCTCTTTCTGGAACTCTCATTATTCATATATTGCTTTGGTTGACAGTGTCCCACAAGTCCCATAGACTCTGTTCATGTTTTTTTCTCCTCAGACTGGTTAATTTCAATTGTCCTATCTTCAAATTCACTGATTCTTTTATCTGCCTGTTCAAATCTGCTGTTGAACTCTTCCAGTGAATTTCATTTCCCATGATTTGTACTTTTCAGCTTCAATTTCTACTTGGTTTTTTTTTCACATTTTCTCTTTCTTTACCGATATCCTCATTTTGTTTATATATCATTTTCTTGCTTTCCTTTATTTATTTGTTCAAGGTTTCCTCTAGCTCTTTCAACATAGTTCAGATAATTGACTTAAATTTTTATCTAATAAGTCTTGTATCAGGGCTTCTCCAGGGATGGTTTCTGTGAATTTAGTTTTCGTCTTTAAATGGAACTTATTTTTCGTTTTCTTTATATGTTTTGTGATTTTTCTGGTTGAAATCTAGCCATTAAAATATTATAATGCAGCAATTTTGGTATTCATATTCCTCCCCTTCCCCAGCATTTGCTATACTTGATTATTTAAGAATTAGGTTGTGTTCAGCAAATGTTTTGATAGATTTACTTCATTGCCAGAAGCTTTAAACAAAAAACAGCAACCCACCTCTCCCAGTCATTTAAGACTGTTCTGTGCTGGCCTACTCTTTTAATACCTAGCCAAATTGTTTACAGCTCTGCATTAGCTTTCAATTCTTGTTTTCACTGAGCCCAGAAATCAGCCTGATGAAAGCTTAGGGTCTTCTCAGATCTTCTCTGCATACGTCCTGTCCTAATTATGTGCCTGATTTCTATTCCACAATATACATGGGTGCTTTTATTTGCCCTAATTATCTACTGAATCATTATGACTATTCTGTGCTTGGTTTAGATTTTAGGTTAGTTTTCCATGGTGGGGAAATTGTCCCTTGAAGTGGGATCATAGCATCCACTTATTCAATTTCCTTTCTCTCTGGGATCACTAGCTTGTAACACCTATAGTCTAGTGCCTGAAAATATTTTGTTTAGTTTCACAATTGTTTATGACAAGAGAGTTAATTCAGTACCATTTATTCTATCTTAGCTGTAAGAGGAAGGAAGTTTCATTAAATTTTTCATTTGCATTTCCCTAAAGACTAATGAATTTGAACAGCTTTTCAAATGATTATTGGCAACTTAGATATTTGCATTTGTGTAGTACATGCTAAAGTCTTTTGCCATTTTTCTATTGGATTTTTATCATAGATCACCAAGTTTTATTTAAAGGGTTAAGAATATGAGTCTTAAGTAACCTATATTTGTGGCAAATGCTCTTTCCCATTATGTGTCTTGGTTTTTTATTCCCTTCACTGTTAAAGTTTACTATTAAAAATCCTTAATTTTAAATTGTAATGTTTTCTAATTTATTAGTCTTTTTCTTTATGGTTAGTGCTTTTTTTGTGTGTCCTACTTAAGAAATCACCTTATAGCCTTGAAAATATTTTCCTATTTTTTTTCTAGTTTTTTTTTAATTACTTACCATTCACAGTTTGATCTACAATCCATCTAGGATTAATTCAGTGTGTAGCCTGCGTTAGGAGGCAAGATTTTTTTTCATAAGGATATTCCATTGACCCAGCACCATTGAGAAAACCATCCTTTTTTACTGCATTGCAATGCCACCTTTGCTATAAGCCAAATAGCTGTGAGATGCATAAGTCTGTTTCTCTATTCTGTATTCTGTTCCATTTTTCTATTTTTCTACACCTGAGCCACAAAAATACTAATCAATCTTTTTTTGTTTCATAATAAATCTCTACATTTGGTAGTTTAAATTCTCTAGCTTTGTTCTTTTCATTATGATTTTCCTGGCTATTTTTGGTTCTCTGCATTTCTGTAACATCTATAATCATCTTACATTTCCATAAAAACACCTATTGGTGCTTTGATTGGAATTGCGGTGACTCTACAGATCAGCTTGTATTGAACTGATATATTTATAACAACAAATTTCTAATCCATAAATATGGTTTATCCTTCCTTTTATTAGGTATTCTTTAAATTTGCTTAATTATTTCTTATAGTGTAGAAATCTTGCATATAATTTTTATATTACTAGATATTTGATTTTTATTCTATTGTAAATAGCATTGCTTCTTAAAATTGTATTTTCTATTTGTAGCTAATAAAATCACATGATTTTTTTATTCTAATAAATTACACTTTTTCCCAGTAATCTTGCTAAGTCTCTTACTAATTCTTATGATTTTTTTACTGTACCTTTTAGATTTTCTAGACACATTCCTGTCATCTCTGAATATTGAAATATTTACCACTTCCTTTGTAATCTTATCTTCTTTTCCATTGCCTTGCTCCATTGGTTAAGACTTCTATTAAAATGTTGAAGAGAGATGATAGTATCAGATATTCTTATCTTCTTTCTAGTCTTACAGAGAAGGCTTTCAATAGTTCACCACAAAGTGTGTTTCCTATAGGTTCTGAAAAAATCAGTTTAAATATGTTTTCTTTTATTTCAAGTCTACTGGAAGTTTCCATCTCAATTGGATAATGAATTTTATCAAATATTCTTTCTGCATCTTTTGATATAACTTTTGAGTTAACTGTATGCTTTTCCCTTCATTATATTAATATCATAAATTATACTGATGGAGTTTTGGTTGTTAAATCAACTTTGCTTTATAGAAATGACAAATTTTTTCATGAAATATTTTGCCTAGAATTTTTGCCTCTTTGTATGAGAGAATTGTCCTCCACTTTTTATTTTTTCGCATGGGCAGGCACCAGGAATTGAACCTGAGTCTCTGGCATGGCAGGCGAGAACTCTGCCTGCTGAGCCACGGTGGCCCACCCTGTCCTCCCTTTTTGCTTTCAGATGACATCTGGTTGGATTTCAATATCAAAGTTATGCTGGCCATAAAGGATCATCTGAGTGTCTTTTTCTATGGTGTGTTTCCTCTTGATCTTGTTTCTTACATGTCTGGTAAGTTTTGACTAAATATGAGACATTGTGTATGAAAAATGTTTAAGATATTGATGACATCTTCCAAAGATGGTTCACCCTATCAGACAGATAAAGTGAGGGCAAATCACCTCAATCAAACTAAGGACTGTGCTGCTACCCGCATACATTATAGTTTTGTAAAACTCTGTCCTTCTTTATTCCACGCCCTCCCTTGGTGTATAAATTTTCTGAAGTTTCAACTGAGATTATAGATTGTTAACTAAGCCCTCTCCTCTTTGGCAGATTCTAATCTTCAATTTTGCATATCAGTGTAATGTGACTGCTGAACAACTCATCCTGACTTTCAGAATCTCTCTACCTAGCTTCTCAGCAATCATCTCCATGCAGTTTACATATTTGGAAATTGTGTTTGGGGTGAAAACACAAGTATGGGGTGTACTTCTTTGCATCTTCCTTCCCTCTGGGGTTATAGCTCCTTAAGTCCTAACTATTTTGGCAACCTTAGACTCTAGACTCCAATTTTTGTTACTCTAGTCCTGGGAGATTGCCAGAGGATTGCTGGCAGCTCTGATTTTTGTCTTTGGACCTATGCCCATATTCTCAGCCTTTCCATCTTTGCCAAGTAGCAGCAGGTGCCATCATGAGAGAAGTGGCTTGCACAATGTCAACTCCCCACTCTTTGGTTTCCTTCCATCTGGAATCTTGGCTCTCTAATCCATGGTTGCCTTGACTTTTCTCCGAAGCCTTCTAACAAATGACTTTTGTATTTAATTAGGCTTTTATATTTACTCTAAGAAGTGGCTTTGATTTGTTGTATGATCATTCATCATTTCAGGAATTGAGAGAGGTTTACTCTAGTTACTTAGTATTTTATTGATAAACTCAAGTAAATATTTCTATTAAGATTAATTAGAATCTAAAGCATCTTTTGGAGGAAATACCTCACTTTAGACATTCTGTCTTGTGGACATAAATGACTTGTGGAGGAAAGGGTGTTTTGAAGCCTCAAATAGCATTACTTTGCATAAATAGAATTATAGTATTATTGGAACTTGAAAGTATTCAGAAACCTTTTTCTTAAATTGGTCAAAGGTTTCATTTTTCCTCAGTTATAAACAGTTAATAAAACTATTATTATTTCAATATTTTTTCTTATAATTTGTATATAATACTTTATTAATAGTACTTATACTACCATTTCACAGACACAAGATATTCTTCATTCTTGCCTTAGTTTTTTCTGTATAGAGTCTGATTCCTAAGTGGAAAATAATTTCTATGATATTCAAAATGATATATAAATTAGTTGCCTTGGAGAATACAGTATAAATGAAAATGCTAAATATTGCTGAGAAATTACTTCACATTTATATCATATGATGGAATTTCTTAAACAAGCAGGCACTGTAAGATATTCATTTAAGCAATATATCCCAATAGTCATGCATTACTTATCTTATTGACATGAGGTAAAATCATATTTTTATTAACACATTGTATGAAAGATTTAATGTAACAGTTCTTAGATTCTATAGAAAAATTTAAAATTCTAGATTTAGAAGAGGGAAAAAGTTGCTAGATATTTTAAAGGAATTTGTTTACATGAAACCTCATGATAGAATGTAGGCTAAAATGCTATAGATAGCAGAAGAAAAGCTACTTTGAAAGAAATGGCTTTGCGAAATATATCAAAACTTATCTTTGAATTAAGACTATTGGAAATGTGGAATTTTGGTACATCATTGTGCATTGTACAGTGAAGAAAACAATTGCTGTTAACATCCTTACTCATTAAAGTGTTGGGAATAAAAAAATCCAATAAGCATATGCTATTTTTCAATAGTCTTAGTCATTGGAGGTTTCTCCAATTTGTGTTGTGCTGTCTTTGAATAATTTCTCCTTTATAATCAGATTCTATTCAACTGGAGAAATAGAGGAAGCATATTAACATAGAATTTATCAAGAGTTTTGATAAAACATTTAAATATTAATTTTTTTCTTGGAAAATAACATTTGTTAGACATCAGATAACCCTGAAAAAGATTAAAGAAGTGTTTGAAGCACTCCAAGTATGGCTTACATCTTGCAAAGTCTTTTTTTATTTTTCCTTGTAGTCAAGAGGAGATACATATTTAAAGGCTGCATTTATCTGAATTCTCAAGTATGCTATAGATTTTTGGCTTAAACTGCCTCAAATCTGGTGATTGATTGCAATTAAGACAGTTTTCCTAAAGGAACTTTCTTTTTATTTTCCTCAAATTATTATCCAACATACAATCCATATTACCAAACATTTTTTTTCCTTTGACTTACCTCACTTGAAATATTTTGTCAGATAAATTAAATTTTAAAAAATTAAAGAAAAGAGAAAAATGAAGAAAGAAAAAGAAGCCCTGATGTCCTTGTCTAATTGGGAGTTCACCATAAACTTTATTCATAATATTTTCAGATGAAAATTTCATAAGTGCAATTTCTCATAAGTATTTGGGGAGACATATTCACAAGGTCAGATAGTATAGCAACTTGCAAAATACTGAATGAACAAATTAATTTGGTCTTAAAGAGCAAATGAAAGCAAATTACTGGTAGCTAATGCCACGGACTTGACAGAGCATTTTATAATCTTGACCCAGGTTTCCTTGGAAGTCAACACCGTTTCTTTCTAGTGGAAGAGATGATAGTCGTCATATTTAAAAAGGGCTTAGCTGTTTACTCTTATTAGCACAAGTTTGTCATATCCAATTGAATTGGATTGAAAAGATACTCAAAAAAAGTCTAACCACAAAGTTTAAATGAGTCTCAGAGATTTCCTTGAAGAGTTGAAAATTTTAGTAGTTTTATGTCAGGACAGAAATTGGAGCAAGGTCAACTGTACATTATTCTAATACAACAATTAAGGGTATAAAAATAATTTAGACTTTCTAGATTAAGACTGCAGAAGAAAGACATTTTCCTTACCTCTGTTTTTACACATCTCCCCAAAACAACAAAATACAAATATAGAAGGGAGCATTCCATCATCAAGGGATCAAGAAAATCTATCATAACTCAATGAACAAACTGAAAATCACCCATCAAATACTATCAAATGAGAATCAATATGAGAGTTCAGAAACAATGTACAGATTTTCCCATAGTTAAAATGGCATGTAAAATGGTCATTTTATTATAAAATGAGGTCTAGGGTTGTTTACTGATCATAAGAAAGATGAAAGTTGTCTAGTAGAGATCCCCTTTATATTTCAGAATGGTGGAGAAGATGGAAATGAAGCATGTAAATAAATTGTGTGCATGTCTGACTGAGACGTAGATTGGCAATCGATGGTATAAACATATGATTAAACATGGTGCTGCTACAAAAAGGAATGAAGTTGGGAGGCATGCAACATTGTGAATGAACCTGTGGACATTTGGTGAGGCAAAATAAGCCAGAAACAAAAGAGCAATTCTTGTATGGGCGCATTTAGAAAATGCTTGCAAGAAAACAGGGTCCTATATTGTAAGCTCTTATAGCAGTCACATTTAGTCCAGAGTGGTAATTGTTATTTCTAGACTGTGAGAGGCTGCTTTATATATGTATAACCTGGTATTTAGAGATCAGAATGAAGCTGATCAGGTCAGGATTAAGGTAATTCAGAACACAGCAGTAAGGAAGACATTGTCTATATTTTAGAGCCTTATCTGCTCTTTGAGACCAAGGAAAGAAAGGTTTATTTCATCTAGAACCTAAAAAAACAAAAAACAAACCAAAAAAACTGTGTGCAAGAATTATCAACACAAAATAAAGCTTGCGAACTTTACTCCACTTACCACATCCCGGCTTGACCTCATGTCTTCCCATTAGCAGTTATTAAGATTCAAAGATGAGTAATTTGTACAAGAGAATCACAGGCTCACACGAGTAGCACCACCCGGCCCCAATATAGAATTTGTTAGGGGGAAATTTCCACACAGAGAAATGGTACTGTGAGCATGGACCCCTGCATCTTCATTAGCCTGCATGCATGGAAGTCAAAGTTCCAGGAGAGAGGCTCTGCCTGGACCAGCAGCCCAGATACGTGAATCAGCAGTCCTATAGAGTAAGCATGTGCCCAACGCCATGTTACAGAATTATGAGTAAGCCTAAGAGGAGGACTAGGTAACATCCAATTTTACTAAGTCAGGGGTGCCCCAACTTTTTCTAGAAAGGCTTATTTTAGGCTTCAGGGCCTTATGGTTCCCTGTTGCTACTACTCAACTGTGCCAGGATAGCATGAAAGCAGCCACAGAAGGTATATAAATGAATGGACATAGCAGTCTCTCAATAAAACTTCATTTACAGACACTGAAATTTGAATTTCACAATATGTTCAAGTGTTATGAATTATTATTCTTTTTTCAAACATATAAAAATGTCAAAATCTTTCTTTGCCCATAGGCCATAAAAAATAGGCAGTGGGATGGATTTGGCCCAAATGTTGTAGTTTATTACCCTATTCTAACTAATAAATATATCAGATTATCTCTAAGTCCTGGAACAACATTAAGGACTATGCATGTCAGAGTCCAGGATGTGCCTGCCGTGGCCCTGAAATGCTTACGTGAGCCAAAGGGATCGACTCTCTGCATACCTGTTCAGTACATAAAACCAGCTCTCAGCTAAGCTACCAAAAGAGAAGAAATGATGAGCTTCCAGAGCCATTCAAATGTGTCTCTCATCAAGAAATAATCATAAAGCTCAAGCATAATAATCACACATTACAACTTTACTTAAATAGAAGATTAAAAGCATTTTAGGAGGCAAATGAGGAGACATCATGAAAGGAAGTATCCAAAGAAACACAACTAAAGTGAAAAAAAAAAAAAGAAAGACATTATAGATTATATAATTATTTGAAATTCTTTCCAAAAATGGAAAAAGAGTGACAAGTGTTCAAAGAAAGGAATATAAAGGACAGAAATGGTTGAAAGTGAACTTATAGATGGTAGGAAAGAAATGCAAGTAAACAAGTACAATTATTATGGCTCTGAAAGCCATGTTAGAAACAGCACATGAAAATAAACATGCCTGAAAAAAAGTCAAAAGAATAGTGGATGGATGGAAGTAAATAAAACAGTAAAAACAAAAATAGAAACACCAGTGCAAAAAATGTTAACATAATTATGGGGAAATGATGAATTCACTAAAGAATATTTAACTACATAAAATATGTATTCCTGAGAACAGAACATATCTCAAACAAATTCAAGCACACAGTTAAAGTAAACTTACTGAAATAAACAGGCTTGAATCTACAGATTTAGTTTCATATATCTGAGGAAAAAAATGGGTAAAGGGCAATTAATATAAAAACATGTATTTTGAGAAATTCCTATCTGAGGATAAAGGAATAATCATATGGGAATTCTTGAATGAATGCAAAAGGAAGTCACATGCAAATGGAAAGGAAAAGTCAGGTCTCCAAAGAAATATGTAATTCCAGAGAAGTATAGAAATAACTGTAAATTTCTAAGAAAAAGAATGCCATTTAAAATTTACATCTAGTGAAGTTATCCTTTATATTTCAAGAAAAAGACAGAACTTCTTACCCCTCTATGATGAAATTTAGACAAACAAGAAATGACACAAAATAAAAAGTTCAGGAAAATAGAAACCACAGGAAAGCATGGATAGTGAAAATTGAATCCATTTCTGTCAATTATAATCTAATATGAATGTTTACACTTCTTGGAAATGGAAAAATGATACAATTAAAAATGGAGACTAAAAAAGCTAATGCGGGAGGAAGCATGAATGATACTTTCCTCATATTTCTTAGCAAAGAGTCAAATATTTTAAAGGCTGAAATATATAGTTAAAAATAGCTTATTTGAAACATGTGCAAGTGCTCAAAATTTTACCTCCCATGTACAGTTTCTCAGCAGGTCTTATTGGATGGGCTCCATGAAAACAAGGGAGTAAATAGTGAAAAAGGAAATTGGAAGATGAGGGAACAAGAGCTGTGTGATGGTTAGCAGTCATACGTAACCACTCAACCTTTCAAAATCCAACATAGTCCCATACTCTGAGGCCCATATCCTGTGGTAGAAGCCAGAACCCTTGCTTCTCACACCACCCTGCAGCTAACAGGAAGGCACAGGGAGGTGCAACCATGGCTCAGTGGCAGAATTCTTGCCTGCCATGCTGGAGACCTGGGTTCGATTCCTGGAGCCTGCCCATGTGGAAAAAAAAAAAAGGCAGGCAAATGTCCCAGGGCCTGCTGAGCAGAATTGTACATGCAAGTCTTCAATTCTAAAGCAAGGAGTTTAACAAACTTAGATGTGTTTAGTTTTCCTATTGTTTGATTTGTTTTGTTTTTCTGCAGTGGATGACCAGAGATTTGTTCAGATTTTAGCAATACTTATGCTCAAAGAATGTTTCTATCATTGTCAAATGCGAATGAGAGTGGTGGTGGTAGAGACTTCTTAATGCCAGAGAACCTATGACACGTTTCTGCACATTATCTGTTGGATATTAGTCACGAACCAGGGCCTCCAACTCTCCTGCAATTCTCTGAGTTACATAATATCTTTTAATAAACTGGGCATTTTTAATTAAAATTCTAAAAAGGCTCCATATTTTGTTTTCCCCAATTTAAAAGCCATCTTAAACAGGTACGTATTGTGCAAACAGATATGTTTTGTGTCCATATACTTATACACACACGCACAAGTAATTCTTTAAGCTTTACTTCAGTTTTCTTTTCTTCCTTTCAAGTCAAGTAAAATTCAACTTAATTTTGTTTGAAAGACTGTGCATGATACTATATCATTGTCTGAAGTATCTTATATTTTAAGCTACTTGTATGTGACTAAAGGGAGATAAGTTGCTGTGCACCAAACTGTTGGGTGATAGATTGTGAAATTTGCAATAAATTAGTGTCCTCTTTTCTGTAATATTCTATTTTTCTTCACTGTTTTAGCAATGAGTGGTTATGTTTCATGAAATTATTATTCTAAAAATTGGTGTAAATGGCCATTTTAATTAAATCTGCTTATTGCATACAAATATTTTTCCCTGTGTAGGCAATCCATTAAATGTGTGAGTACATTTGTGTGTGCATATTTGTGTGTGTGTGACTGAAGGATCTTTGGAAAGGAGCTTACTCATTCTTTTTCTTCTCTTTATTATGTATTCCATTCATACAGCACCTATGCCTCTGGTCAGAAATTGAGAAACGTAGAGGTCAGAAGTGCATATGACAGTTTTTCATTATAACAAAAATAAAAGCCGGTGTATACATATGTATTTTATATGACACATATGGAATTTCATGAAGAAAATAAGACAGTTTTACATTCATGTTTCTAATATGCCAATGCTTTCCCCGTCACAAAGGAACTAGGAATAAAGAGAGAAAACACATACATATATTTTATTTTCAGATCCCAAAAGTCATGAGTATCTGCTGGGGCTTATATCCCATAGTAATGTGCAATGCTAAGTGCTCCATACCCAGGGACAACCTGAAAGAGAGACTGTACTCTACGTAATTATGCAAACAGATTTTTTAAGAAAAAGCAGAAATGACAATATGCTAATATGGCAGCAGCCTTGAATATGATGAGGATTATTAAAAAATGAAGTGTTTGTTCATGCCCAGAGCATTTTTTTTAGTTCATATTTTTTCACAGCACACATATCTCCAAAGGAAATATTCAAGAAAGAAAAAAGCCCCCAAATCATAATTACCATAATTATACTTTTTCATCTTAAAATCCTTTACACACCCCTAGAATAAATATTATATGTAGTATATAGTACCATAATTAAAGTAAATGTTCACAGAAATGATGCTTTGATTGCTGTTTGCTACATATTCTATCTAATGAGGCAGAACTACACATGTACATGTGCAGTATATGTCTATTTATTATTATTATTATTAGCATGGTAACTTTGACTAACCTTAATTAAAATTCTGCATAAAATGATTCTTTCCCCCTTTATAGAATACACCAGGAATATATAACAAAAATGAATATTGGAAGTGATGAATAATTTAAACTACTTGCCAAAGAAATGTTTTAAATGAAAGCTTTCAGATGGAGATAAGCCTTGTAAAAGAACATCAGAAATTAGTGATAGCTGCAAGCTCTTTGCTCAGCCATGCGAATGTATTGTTTAATTATGGATCAAGTTCACTCATTAGCTTCTTGACCATTGTGGATTATTCTTTCCATTTTCTTCTATGAGATCATGCTGAGCTGGAGTGATACATAGATAAAACCTTGATATTATTCACTGGCCCTATATTCTCTTGCGCAAATCAAAACCAGGAAATTGGGAGGGGGTGGTTTGGAAGCTTGGAATTTGAGTAAAAGGAGAAACTCAGGTCTTCTTATTCTAAAATAAAGTACAACTCATTCTGAGCAAAATTTTTAAGGACTAGGGATATTCTTTCATGGGGGTTAGATGCATGGGAAAAAAAAGACACCAAAATACAAAAATGAAATTGCCCTTTTGCTGCTATCATTCATAGTTCAAGGAACAGCTGAATATGGTGATGGAGTAAAAAATCATCTGCCACCTCTCTAAAGAAGAGAGCAAGAATGGAAGGGGAATTGGGAGAAGACAACCAACAAAATAGGTGGTTTCTTCTTGGACAGAACAAAACCATTTTATTTCAAAAGCTCAGATCTGTGATTCTAGCTAATGATGAATAAAAATAACATCTTTTTTTCATTAGAAGGAATTCTGTGATTGAAAGGTATTTTAAAAGGGAATGAGAAAATAATGTGTTCTAGCTCCTTCTTTGCCAGTAACTAGCTGTGTGCTTTGTGATCAGTTTCTTGGGGGTTTTGCTCCACACCTATGAAATGAAGCTGCTCATTAAGAAACTATGGGGGGGCGGCTGCCGTGGCTCAGCAGGCAGAGCTCCGACCTGTCGTGCTGGAGGTCTGGAGTTCGATCCCTGGTGCCTTCTGCCCATATGCAAATTTAAAAAAATAAAAAAATAAAAATAAAAAAGAAACTGTGGGGGCCCAAAATGTCATTATTCTAAGATGGTTGTCTGTGTTTGTCCATGGATTTTTTTTCCCCACTCTTCCTGAACCTCTCTCCAGTCAGGCTTTTACCCTCCCACATTGCTAAATGCAGTGATATAAGATCAGTCCCCATATTACTTGCCATATCTCACCTCTGCTTACACCCTTAATCCTGTGAAATCTAGTCTCACCACAGAAATCAAGATGATTTTTCCCTCTTTCTTCTTTTTTCACTTCCTCTTCCTGCCCTCCTTCTTCTTCAGCACATTCCATATAATGCATTTTTAACGAATTTTTTTCTTAATTTTTTATTATGGAGAGTTGCAAGCATATATATGATAAGTAAAATAATGCAATGAATTACTAGTGGCTGCTTTTACACATTTCACATAGTTTCCACAATGTGGCCATTCTTGTACCATTTTTCTCCAACACACTGGATTACAATTATTTTTATAATCCTTTTTTGAAGTAAAATGCATATACTTTGAAAAACACAAATCTAAGCTGTACAAATTCGATAAATATATAGAATTGTGTCATCCATATCTCTATCACTATGTAGAACATTTCCATCTCACCAGAAAGTTCCCATGTATTCTTCTCTAGTTAGTGCTCCCTCCCCACCAAGAAAACCACTCATTCGATTTTTTTTAAAAAACAATTGAATAGGTTTACTTGTTCTATCTAGAATTTCATATAAAAACAATCATAGAGGACATATTATGCTGTGTCTGGTTTCTTTCATCCATGTTGTGTATGTTAGTAGTCCATTCCTCTTTATTGTTGAAGAGCATTCCACTGAATTAATTTATCACATCATTTCCCTATTGATGGATTTTAGCATTGCTCTTCCTTCTTTGCCTTTAATGAATAAAGCTATTGAACATTTACGCATGAGGCTTTTTGTTCCCATTTCTGAGAGTAGAAATGGGTGGTCAAAGAATTAGGTATAGTTTCAACTTTAAAATATACAGTCAAACCTTTTTCCCAGGGTATTATAACATTTCACATTCCCATCAACAATGTACATGAGTTCTTTATCGCCAACATTTGGTAAGTGTTAGTCAAGTGTGTTTTATTTTGATTCCTGGCCTGTGCACTTCTCCAAAACAAACAAACAAATAAACAAACAAACAAAAAGCCAAACAAGCAAAAATTCAACAAATGGTGCTGCAATAACGGGATATCCACATGGAAAAAAGAATGAAATGTGACACCACCATATAGTATAGAAAAAAAAAAAAAGGAATAGATTGTAGGTTGCATGGTAAATATAGGTTTAAGTTTATAAAAAATTGTCAAACTATTTTCCAAAGAGGTTGCACTATTTTGCATTCTTACTAATAACATATAAGGGTTCCAGCTGCTCTGCAGCCAAATCATCAGTTGACATAGTCAGTTTTTATTTAATTTATTTTTATTGGTTTTTTGTTTCTAATCAAGTGTTTAATTTCCATCTGTATGCCCTCGTTGAGAAATATCTTCAACTCTGTTTCTCAGTTTTCTGTTTTCTCTATATGTTCTGGATACGTGTCCTTTATCAGATATATGCTTTAAAATATTTTTAAATTTTAAATGTTTCACTTTTCAATATCTTAACAGTTTGTTGTCATTGGAAAGTCTTAACTATTCAGATTATTAATTCTTATTGAGTGAACTTCAGTAGTTTTTGTCTTTTGAAGAATTTTCCTGTGTAATCTAGGTTGCTGATTTGTGGACATAAAAGTTGTCACTGTATAAAACAGAGTGGTTCTTCAGGGAAACAAAACCAACAGGAGAGATTTATTATAGGAATTAGTTTATGCAACCATGGGGATTGACAAATCTGAATTTCCTAGTGCAGATCAGAAGCTAGGAAGCTAGGAAACTTGATGAAAGTTTTTGATGAATTCCCCAGGAGAAGCTAAGTGGCTGAAGGAGAGATGGCAATTCTTTTTTCTGACTGCTGAAATCATCACTTTTCCCTTTAAGGGCTTCAACTGATTGGATGAAGCTTCTCTTATTGCTGAAGACAATCTTTGTTGATTGCAGATGTAATCAGCCATAGATGTGATTCAGTTACTGTTGGGTTAAACCCATTAAATACATGCATAGTAACAAGTAAGCCAGTGCTTCCTTGCCCAAACAACTGGACACCATAACATAGTCAAGTTGATACATGAATTTAGCAATCTCAGTAATATTCTCTCGTTATCATTTTGATGTGGTAGGTTCATCCTATCTTTCCTTCCTGATATTGGTCATTTGTGTTGTCTCAGTATTTTAGTTGGTCAATGCTGCCAGAAATGCAATATACCAGAAATCGGTTGGCTTTTATAAAGGGGATTTATTAAGTTACAACTTTACAGTTCTTAGGCCAGAAAAATGTTCAAACTAAGGCAATCAGAGAAAGATGCCTTGACTCAAGAAAGGCTGATGTATATCGTATGGGAAGGCATGTGTCATATTCTGGTCTTTGTTCCCAGTTCAGTTGTTTCCAACTTCTGATTCCAGTGACCTCCTCTCTATATGTCTGTAGGCCTTCGCTTAGCTTCTCTGGGGACAAACCTCTAGGCTCTGGCTTGCTTCGCATTTCATGGAAGGCACATGGTGATGTCTGCTGGACTCTACAGCTCCAAATGTCCATGTCTAGGTGTCTGCAGCACTTCAAGCATCTCCAAATGTCTGTGACTCTGTTGCTTCTGGTCCTGTCTAGCTTCTGCGAGGTCTCTCAGCTCTTGGCTTCTCCTGAGGCTCCTGCACTTCCAAATGCCTTTGCCTCTGTTGGCTCTGAGCTTTCACCAAAATGTATCCCTTCTTAAAAGACTCACATAAGTTAATCAAGACCCACCTCACACAGGTACAATCACATCTCCACCTAACCAAAAAGGACAGACCCACATGGAATGGGTCAGTCTCCATGGAAAAAGCTAATCAAAGATTCCACCCTAAACAATAGGTCTAGCCACACAAGATTGAGTCAGGATAGAAGAAAAATGGCTTTTCTGAGTTATATAAGATTCCAAATAGCACACTCACTTTTTCCCTGGATAGTATATCTAGAAAAGAAATTGATCTTTTTAATGAGCCATTTTTTTCATTCAGTAATTTTTTTCTTAAATTTCATTGATTACTTCTCTTATCTTTATTATTTCACTTATGTTGCTTACTTTTGGCTTAAATTTCCCTTCCTTTTTCTATTTTTCTTAACACATAAGCCTGCTTGAATAGCTTTCTTCTTTTATAATGCTATAAATTTCTTTATATGCCTGACTTAAGTGGTTTTCCATGAATTGTTACTGCTTTTATTTTTATCCAATTCATTTTTTCTAATCTCCTTGTACATGTTGTTTATTCATTTGGTTATTTAGAAGGGCTTTTTGTAAACTCCAAAGATTTGGGAATTCCCCAGACCTTTTCTTTGAAAGTGGTCATACTTTCAACACTCTGTCAGTTTACAATTCTGTCTCAGCATTGACTTTCCACTTATGTAGTGCCTCAAGATTAGCAAGAGGTGAGAGATTATGTCCTTCTTGGTTCTTTCCTGAGCCTATGTACAGCTCTGTGCTTGTGTGTGGCTTTCTAAGATCCCAAACTCTCATATATATCACACACCACACATTTTCCATTTAAGTTTTCTGACCAGCCTCTTGTTGAGCTAATTGGTATCATTGCCTCAGGTTACTACAATGTTGAAAATTTTCATGTTAACAGTTGTTGCTTCTTGTTGTCAACAAACACTCTATGAATAAGGCCCTTCACATGAGGGAGTTCTGAGTCAGGTCAAATAAAGAAAAGCTCTGTAAATTGGGATTTTTAAGAAAGCAGCTACATAAGTCAAATAGTGATAATTCTTTAGTTACTGGGCTTTATAAGGAGCTCCAAATGTGATCCCTACAACAGCCACAAGACTTCTGGTTTTCACAGCTCTCATAGTTGCAGGGCTTACAATTTTCAAGGCTTCTGTTGAGCTGGGGGAAAGTGGATAAATATAAGACAACTTAAAATACATTAGCTTGCTGTTCATATTAAGATCCAGCCATTTTTCTTGAATAAATGTTCTTGATTGTTGTAAAACTGGTTACTTTGAGGAGTTCAGAAAGTGTTGATTTTGACAATTTTCCAGTGTTCTTGGTGTTTCTATGGAGGAAAGGATTTTCAGAGGTTCTTACTCCACCACTCAGAAATGCTTATTTAAGCTGAATTGTAAAACTAAGTTAATGACTTATCCCCAAACATTATTTAAGTTCAGGTTTTCTAGGTTGCTGAAATGGTGCAGAGAACTCTAGGCAGGAAAAGTAAAAACAGCATCAAATATTGAGGATTGTATTCAAGTAGCTGAATATCAAAGACAAAAGAGAGCCATAAAGACTGGCAGAAAAAAAATTTACATACAACTTTTTTTTTTGTATCTCTTTACATACAAAAGAGAAACAGAAACTTTTTCTGACAAAATCTGAAGTAATTCATTATGAGGAACATTGTTGAATATTTATTCTAGCACATATTAAATTATTTTCTGATTTTGTTTTTGCTATTTTTTTAAAATGAAACTATTTACTTAGAGATAAATTCAGCTGCGGCTATGAGAAACAATGCAGAGGGGCTGTATGCACCCTTTATCCAGTTTCCTCAATGGCAATATCTTGTAAAATTATAAACAAAATTGCAACCAGTGTTTTAAATTTTGGTTTCTGCATATTCATTTTAATTTAGAGAAATGTATGTGAGATGGTTGTGTGTTGATCTTGAATCCAGCAACCTTGCTGAGCTTATTATTCGTTCTAGGAGTTTTTTTATTTTTATTTTTTTAGGTTCCTTGGTATTTCCTACATGGATAATTTTGTTACCTTCAAATAGGGCTTCCTTTTCAACCCATAAACCTTGTATTCTTTTTCTTGTCTTATTGCAGTGGCTAGAACATCCAGTACTATGAAAGAGCAGATAGAGTAGACATCCTTTCATTGCTCTTCTACTTTGGGGGAAAGCATTTAGCCTTTCAATATTAGATATGATGTTAGCTATAAATAAATATTCCTCTCTATTCTTTATTTGTAATATTTTCAATCATGAATGACTGTTGTATTTTGTCAAATGCTTTTTCCTTGTCAATTATATGATCATATGGCTTTTCTTCTTTAGTATGCTGATATGAGGCTTACAGTTTTTGATTTTCTAGTGTTGAGCCAGTCTTATACACCCAGAACAAATTCTACCTGTCATAGTATAAAATTCTTTGAATACATTGTTGAATTCAATTTGCTAATAATTTATTAAGAATTTTTGAATTTGGGTGGGCCACAGTGGCTCAGCAAGCATAGTTTTCACTTGCCATGCCAGAGACCCAGGTTTGCTTCCTGGTGCCTGCCCATGTAAATAAATTTTAAAAAATTTTAAAAAATCAGAATTTTGGAATCTAAGTTTATGGGTGTCTGTAGTTTCCTTTGATTGTAGTGTCTTTGTGGGATTTACCTTGGTGATTTTCCCAGCTTCATGGTGTCTCTGGGAGAAGGAAAGTTTGCTGGGCATCTCAGGCCTATGTGGAAGAAGAGTACTTCCTTTGCCACTTATTGTCAACAGAGCTTCCAATTTATCCCCTTTGCCCATTACACCAGGCCTTGTCTGGTGCTGTTAGTGGAATTTCTGTTCAATCAAGGGAAGGAATGATCCTAACTGAGCAGTTGAGTTCCCAGGTTGGGGGAAGGAAAATGGTTTATCTCCTCTGTTGGCTGGGAAAGAGGATGTCATATTTGTCTTGCCATTGTATTGTTCCTCCAGTCCTGGGGTCTTTAATCAGTTCACCTTTCTCTTCTCACTCATATTAGTTTCCTACTGCTGTTATACAAATGACACAAACCACTATCTTCCAATAACACAAATTTAATCTTTTACAGTTCTGGAGGTCAAAAGTCCAAAATTGGATGCCACTGGCTAAAATCAAGGTATGGTCAGGGTTGGTCCCTCCTGGAAGTTCTAGAGGAATATCCTTTTCCTGCATTTTCCAGTTTGTAGAAGATGCCTGCATTCCTTGCTCAGGTCCTTTTCCCCATCTTCAAAGACAGTAAGAGATCATCCTTGAAGTGCTCTCTGCTTCCATCCTGACATAGGCTTCCTTCTCTAACTCTGACCCTCCCTCCTCCTTAGAAGGACCCTTGTGATGATGTCTGCCCTCCCCCATAATCCAGGATAATCCCCCCAAATAAGATCCTTAACTTAATCACACCTGTAGAATCCTTTTTGTCATAAGTCAAAATATCACCAATTTTGGGGATTAGAATGTGGACATCTTTGTGAGGATTGTTCAACCTACCACACTATCTTTCAAACATCTTTGGTTGTCTTTTGTGTTTTCAGGGTTTATATTTGCATTTGGCCAGCAGGATCAGAAAAAGATGAGTCTAGACCATCGTGCTTGGTGTGGTAGTATATTATTTGTGTTTCTGGCTTTTTGTCATACTCACATTTTATACGTACTTTCTTATTCAAGCCATTGATCAAAATATTGAACTAGACGAAAACAAGCACAGAGTCATATACCACAGCTTGTGGACATCTTACCCCATTTTTGGTACTCTTAGGATATGCTTGTTAAGGGAATTGTGAGCCTGGTTGTTTATACTATCACCAAGGTAACCATTTACCACCTTGACTCTTAATATAAAAGTGAAATTTTGTACAACGCCCTGCTGAAATTACAAACGATGGCTACAGCATTTTCTTGATGAAACAGATTAGTTAAGACTAGGGAAAACAAATTCTCCCTGTTTTTCATTATACTTTCTTTTTTAGTGGATTCTTTTAAACAGCATTTTTTTTGTCAATCTTTCTGAGCTCTTTGCTTCATAAGACACTATAGAATTATGACAAAAATAGCAAAGATCACTTTTTCTGAAATTTCCCAAATTCATCTTTTCCCTATTTGGAAATTTCAGGTGACTACTCATTGCATTTTGGAACGTCTGTGCATTGAATCCTGAACGTTACTGATGATGGTTCTAACATCGGATTTTCAGGTTCTGGCCTCTTGGTATGTCATTCTTTTTAATCTGCAGAGAGATGCCATTTTAAAATAACCAAATCCTTTTATTAATTTCACTTTTTATCTTAGTGTTGAAATTTCCTCCTTTAAAATGTTTATACTGCCAGTTTTCTCTTTTCAAAATAGAAGTTCACTGCCTGAACTCTTTATCCATCCATTCACTCAAGTTGCTTATGAAATATTTGTCAGGTGACAGACATGGTGCTTGGCCTAGGAAATATAAACATTAATATAAGATTAATATAATGAATAACCTGGTAAACATTTCTGCCAGCTTTTCATATAGTGCCGTTTTCCCTGGGCATCGATCCTATCCTTAAACATAGCTTGCAAAGCCTTTTCTTGGTTTTGGAGGTTTTCACAAGCCTCAGCTCTTCTGGCTTCTGGTGTTTGCAACACTTCTAAGTCTGGGCTGTTCTTTTATGCTCATTCCTAGCTATAGGCCCCTCTCTCTATCTCTCCTACATGCTCTTTTATATTTCAAACGCTTTAAAAATGTTTCTGTGTAGCTATATCAGTTCCCTTAGAAGCATTTTCTTCCCCATTCAAATGAAGCTTGTATAAACTAAGGTTCATTTTTATACCACCGCGCTTGAGTAGCGTTCCTCTTTAAGGCTCTTACAAAGACAAACCAGCTTTTTTTCCTAAGTACTTTCGAAATATACATTTTAAATATCTTATTTGCATGTCTGATTATAGCCAGCATTTATTTCCTCTGAAATGACAGTCTCCAAGATACAAATGTCTTCATTTTTTGTTAGAAAAATATAAAGAATGTCTTAGATCCTCTCTCTTCAGCACAATTAGATTCCCAGATGGTTGAAACTTATCATGACTTTATACTAATAGTGTTTCCATTTTTTTCTGCTGTTTATAGTAAAATTCATGTTTAATGACAACCTTGATTATTTTCTCAAAATGCCTTTTCCAAACAAAGACATTGAAACCATTCTTTCTCAAGTTCCCATCCCTAAATGCTGTAAGATTTACACAAATACAAAGACCCGTGTCTTTCTCTTTTGGCTCCTACTTAGAGCAAGCCAGCTGTCTGCAGAGCTATCAGCAGGGTTTATTTTTCTTGGCTTAGATGCAAACCTCTAGTTATTAATGTGGGCGTGAGTTCTCCTTGCTGACAATTTAAGATAAAGTAAATTGGAAGTGACATAAAGGAGCATGTGTGTGTGTGTGTGTGTGTGTGTGAGTTTTAGTGTGCATCACCAAGGTTCTTTCCTGATGATAGTGAAAGGTCTCATCTGGATAGCTGCCACTGGCAACCATTGCAAGTAGCCCCATGCCATTAAAGGGTGGACATTCTCATTGACTTACACCATGTGATTGTGAATTAGCAATGTGAAGTCAGTCCCTAGGGAGCTCCCCCCAACCTCCCAGCAAAAATTTGGCTGCTTCTCAAGCGTTTAACATTTTCTCTAACTTGGTGTTAAGTTCTTTGGGTTTTGATATAGCTCTTTAGTCTCTCTTTCTCCTTAATCTACAGTAGTTAAAACTAATAATATTTTGAACAGGAAAATTATTATTATGGCATATCTAATTGCCATTATCTTCACCTTTGGTGGCCCTGAATAATTATTTTACTTTATTTTTGGACATTGTTCAAATCATAGTGGTTCTCAAACCTCAATGTCCGTAAGGATCACCTAGAGTGCTTATTAAAAACGCAGACTTGTAGGTCCCATGTTCGTTGATTTTGATTCGGCAGGTGGGGCAGGCCAGCCTATGACTCTGCATTTTTAATGTTCTCCCCAGTTATCCTTATGCAAGGGGTCTGTGGACTGCCTCTGTGAAGCATTCAATTCAAAGTTTAGTTAAAAGTTTCCAGCTTGCATTATGCTCCGTTCTATTTTTATATAGTTTATGTTTTCCTTAGGCTACTTTTTCATAGTGAAGATGGTCACCTTCAGCTTTTTAACTGGTTCTACGAGGCTGAAGTTAGCTCCCCTAGGGCTTGAGTATTCTGCAGTGTCATCGCAAGGACACATGCATCCAAGACCATAGAGTGACACTGATCAAAGGATCTGTGGTTTCAGGCCTTCCCATTTTTGACTACGATGGGACCTGTTTAGAATGTGCCTTAGCCCCCCTTTGCTAACAGCAGTATTTCACTCTTGAGAGATTCCTCGCTTAAATATCTTATACCATATTACATATTACCTTTACATGCCCATATTTTTGGAAAATAGTGTGTTCAAATAAAACGTTTAAATAATATAAAATTTATAAGGCAACTAATGCTATAGTACCTAATCAAAAGAAAAATACCACAGGATGAAATGTCATGACTTTAATAGCACAGGGACAAACTTTGGCCCAGACTTAAATGTCAGCAATAAAATACTCGGTAATGAAATGAGCTGGACCAAAGGTCAGGCTTCCATAAAAATCCCATTCTAGCTCCAGCTTCATTGTAAATCATTTCAGATTATGTATGGTAAGTTCTATATTTTCAAGTGAGGCCATCTTCCTGAGAACTTCAGTAATGTATCACTTTGTACGAGGTGAAGGGGTCAGGACTGGGAAGCTACCTCTTACAATCCTTTCTCTTCTTCATTTCTTCAATTTTTAGAAGTCTTTCTTGGTGACTAGATTTCTTTTTAGGATAAGACTGGGTAAAATGGCCTATACAGCATATAGAATAAATGAGTGGCTTGTGGCCTCATATGTCCTGGCTTTCAAAGGAAAATCCCCGTTTATAACCTGCTATAGATGAATTATCCTTGTGAATTATTCTTAGCTTTCCTTTCACTCTCAAAAATTCCCCAATTTGGATTATAAATCATGTGGTCATCCTACTTATGATTAATATAAAGAAGTCTTTTATGGTCCCAAGTATTTCTGGGCTGGCTGTGTATGCTTATTATATCCAACAGAAAAAGCTACTTATCAACATTTCATCATAAGGCATGATTAAGGTCAGAATTGTCTCTGCCATGTTATCTGAGAATCATGTAGAATTTCTAGAGCAACATTTTTAAGACAATCAAGTCAGATCACGACAGTTTTTTTGCTTAGATCTAGTGCAGCAGTTTCCCAGCTCATACCTGCATCACTTGGAATACCTGTTAAAACTCGGAGAACCTGCATTTCTAACAGGTTTCCAGGTGATGCTGCAGCTGCTGGTTGGGGAACCGCACTTTGAGAACCAATGATGCAGTAACTCCCCAATTCACCCAGAGTAAAAATCAAAATCTTTACAATGGCCTAAAAAAAAAAAAAACTAATGTGTAGGCACATACCTACACTCCTGACCTCTCTATTCTCTTCCAGCCACGCTGGCCATGTGGCATCCGGAATAAGCAGGTGCTCTTCCACCTAAGTGGTGTCATTCTACCTGGAGAGCTCCCTGCCAGGTTTTCCAGTGACTTTCCCCACCCCCTTCCAGTCTTTACTCATGCCCTCATAAGGTCTTCCCTGACCACACTCATCAAGATTGGAACCCAATTTTGGGCTACTGTCTAATTTTGCTCAAATTTCCCTTCTGTACCCACAGATCATATTAATTTACAACATTCTTATAAACTGATAAATTACATTTATAACTTGTATCCCCCTACGCAAACATAAGTGCTGCAAAGGGATCTTTTCTGCTTTTTGATCTATGTATACCAAATACTTTGATGAGAGGTTGGCATGTGATAGACATTTTAACCTTTTTTTTCTTTTAAAACATTTTCAAACTTGCTTGACAATTAGAAAAATAATACTAGCCCTACACAGAGAACTCCAACATATATCCATATCCCCAGGCACCCACATCCACCAATTTTAACATTTTACCGCATTTGCCATAGCACACTATCCATCTGCACATCAAAGTATCAAACTACTTATCTATCCATCCACCTGTCCATCTGTTTATAATTCATCTTCTGAACACTTGAGTGTAGGTTTAGACATCATGCTCCTTGAACACATTAACACTTCTATGTACATTTCCTAAGAACAGGGATAATCCCTTATTTATCCACCTTAAGTGCAGTTATCGAGTTCAGGAAATTTTACCTTGCTCTAAAGTTTAAAGTCTGTATTCTGGTTTTTCATGTGTTCCAGTAAAGCCCCTTGCATCTTCTCTCCTCCTTTGTTAGATGATGCATTGCCTTTAATTGTAGTTGTCTCTAGTTCTTTTTTTTTTAATTGTAGGAATATATATAACAAACTTTCCCATCTCAACCACTCCCAAGCATTCCATTCAGTGGGTTAATCATATTCACGATGGCATGATATCATCACCAACTGCCATTACTGAAATCTTCCCATCTTCCCAAATAAAAACCCTACACCCATTTTTCTTTTTTCTTTTTGCATGGGCAGGCACCGGGAATTGAACCCAGGTCTCTGGCATGGCAGGCGAGAACTCTGCCTGCTGAGCCACCGTGGCCCGCCCCCTACACCCATTTTGCAGTAACTCTCTATTCCAACTGTCTTCTGCCCCTGGCAACCTGTAAGGTAATTTCCATTCCCGTGAGCTTACATATTCTACATTTTTTATGTAGTTACCATTGGATTTAAATATAGCACAATAAATCTGTATCAATCTTGTTTGCTTTGACACCAACTTAACTTCAAGAGTATACACAAATGATGTTACTATTCCCCTCTGTGCTTCCATCTTTATTTCTTTTTTGTCACAATTACATGTTTATATGTTAGGAGTCCAAAACCACTGATTTCTCATTAGATTTTATGCATTTCCCTTTTACACCCTGTAAGAAGTAAAGAGTGGAGTTACAAGCCACAAATACAATAATACTGACATTTCTATTTACCATTACCACAAGTCTTTATTCCTCATGTGCGTTTGATCTATTATCTGTGTCCTTTCCATTCAACCTGCAGAACTCTCTTTAACATTTCTTTTCGGGCTGGTCTAGTGTTGACGAGGTCCTTCTGCTTCTGTTTATCTGGGAATGTCTTCATTTCTCCCTCATTTTTGAAAGGCAGACTTTTTAGACATAGAATTCTTGGTTGGCAAGTTTGCTTTTAGCTTTCAGCCCCTTAAACATGTCATTCACTGCCCTCTTGCCTCCATGGCTTTGAAAAAGAAATCACTGCTTAATCTAATTGAGTCTACTTCATATGTGATGGAGTGTTTCTCTCATGTGGCTTTCAGAATTCTCTATCTTAAGCATTTGATAGTTTGATATATTAAATATATACATATAATATGCTGTGATGTGGGTAATTTTGTGTTTATCCTTTTGGGGATTTTTGAGTGCCTTGGATGGATGTATATGTTCATGTATTTTGTCAAATTTGGCATGTTTTCAGCCTTTATTTCTTTTAATATTCTTTCCTTGCCTTTCTTTCTGTTTTCCTTCTGGTGCTCCCACAGTGTATATATTTGTACATTTGATGGTGTTGCAGGAGTTTCTCAGGCTGTGTTTACTTTTCTTCATTCTTTCTTCCTTCTGCTCCTCAGACTAGATAATTTCAATTGTTTTATCTTCAAGTTCACCAATTTTTTCTTCTGCCAGTTCCAATATGCTATTGAACACCTCTAGAGAATTTTTAATTTCTGCTACCATGATCTTCAGTTCTGTGTTTTCTTTTCATAATTTCCATCTTTCTATTAATATCTCCATCATTTTCCTGGATTCCTTTAGTTCTTTGTCTTCCCTCAGCTCTTTGAGCATACTTAGAGACAATTTTTAAAGTCCTAGTCTGGTACATCCCTGGGCTGATCGACCTTATTGATGGTTTCTGATGCTTTAATTTTCTCCTTTGCTTGGACCCTCACTCCCTGTTTCTTTCTCTGTTTTGTAATCTTTTTGTTGAAAGCTGGACATTTGGTTACTTTAAAGTGGTGTCACTGGGATTTAGATTCAGAAGTGTCTTTTCCTTAAGCTTGAATCCAGCTAATTTTATGAAAGAGCTTTCCTTGTATGCCAGGAGCTAGAAAAAAGAAGAAAAAGAAAGAAAGAAAGCAACTTTTCCAGTATTTGCAGATTCATCTGTGGCAGTACTCTGCTTTAGGGCTCCTCCAAACACTGAGTTTAGAGAATAACTTGGGGCCAATGCATAAGGTTTACCCTGATCCTTTCTATAAGTGTGTCTCATCTTAGACATGCATGTTTGGCCCGGGGATTCCTCCATATACATGGATAAAAATGCCACCTCCCCCTAGGAAATAGTTCTTCACACTCCTGGGGACTCCTACCACTAACAATCTCTTGCCCCAGGCAGCCACCTTGACTGCTCTCCCACTCTGTTCAGTCGGAGAGCTCCATGAGCCTCCCTTGATATGCAGAATCCAGGGACAGCAAGTCCCTTAGGCCATAGGTTGGGTCAGATATATATATGCTCCTAATATGTGCACAAGGGTTACTCTTACTCTCTCTGGAATCAGGACCAGGGACCCTCACTGGGGACATGGGCCGGCTCTGAGCTGAGCTGGTGAGGGGTGGGGGATGGGTCAGTCAAGAGATCCTACCACTTTTAAGTATCCTTTTTCTTGTTTTCGTTCTCATCCTGTGTATTAGTTAGGGTTCTCTAGAGAAAACAGAATCAACAGGAAATATTCGTAAATATAAAATTTATAAAAGTGTCTCACATAACTGTGGGAATGTACAGTCCAAAATCTGTAGGGCAGGCTGTGAAGTTGATGATTCCAATGGAGGGTCAGGATGAACTCCACAGGAGAGGCTCACCGACCAAACAGGAAGAGAAACTGTCTCTTCTGAATCCTCCTTAAAAGGTTTCCAGTGATTAGATTAAGCCTCACTCATTAAAGAAGACACTCCCCTTGGCTTATTATAAATGAAATCAGCTGTAGATTCAGTTGACATGATCACAATTTAATTCTATGAAATGTCTTCATAGCAAAAGACAGGCCAGCACTTGCCCAGCCAAAGTGGTACCACCATTTTTCCAAGGCAACTATAGAATCTTAAGACATTTGAAATACATATGTAAATATATGTTCATATTTTTCAATTAGAATTTAATGCCCAGACTTGTGACTTTAATTTTGGCATGTCCAAACTTGTATTCATCAAGTCTGTAAAACCTTATACTGTATCTAAGAAATTTTTGTGTTTTTCTTTCAGTGTTTAAATGCCACACGCTTCTTCACTTGAACTAATTTGTCGGTTGTTCATTCTCAAAGTATATATTCCCTTTTCTCTGCCCACCCTCAAACACTACCTTTTCCTAAGACCAACATGAACTGTTTCCATGGAAACGATTAGAGATGTAACATCTGTAATTCACAAGAAAAAGAAGGAGCAGGAAAAATTGATCTAGAATTGTCACTTGTCTTATGCACAGCTTCATAGACCTGATTCTGTGAATAACACTGCTTCTGAAGGTTAGACAGAGTTAGAAAGTTAGAAAGGTCATTCTTTCATCACAGTAAATGATTCACAAGTTTGGCAACGAATTGCACTCAATTCTTTTGTGAGATTCTTTATATTCACTATATTTATAAAATCTGCCTGCCTTTTGATCTGATGAGAAAAAGGCTTTCCTTTTCTTCAAAGTCTCTGTTTTGGTGGACAGCCTCACCAGCCCACCTTCACATCCAATGACCCTCAACCAAAAAAAAAAAAATTCTTCAATTTCTGTTTCTCTTCTGTTGTGCATCTATATGTGCATCAAAATTATGGGGATTATTTTGTTTATTAAAGAAAGTTGTAGGTTTACAGAAAAATCAGGCCTAAGTACAGAGCTCCCATAGACCAACCCCCCACACAGTTTTCCTTATAATGAATGCTTTTCATTAGTGTGCTACCTTTGTCACAATTGTTGAAACACTATTACTATAATTGTACTATTCACTGAAGTCCATAGTTAACATCAGGGTTCACTGTTTTTGTTGTACAGCTCTTTGGTTTTATTTTTCCATTTTTGTGTGTGTGGTAGGGGACACACAGTCTGGGACTCTAACCCTGGTTTCCCACATGGAAGGCAAGCATTCTACCATTGAACCACCATGCACCCAGTTCTTTGATTTTTTTTTAAAAAAACCTTTTATTCTGGCAACATATGTAAAGCCTAAAATTTCCCCTATTCACCACATTCAAGTATACAATTCATTACTCTTAATTAAATTCACAATGCTGTGCTACCATCAGCACCAACCACTATATGGGCATTAGCTATGAAAACAGTTCAGTTCTCTTGGCAGCCTCGTTAAACCAGATTATGTTTCTATCACCTCCATCAATACATGCCAGGAGAGTTCTTCTTCATGTTTTAGAGGAGAGAAAATATCCTTGTGAGAACCTGTATCCAATCAGAGAGAGAATAAGCTTAGCATGAACAGGCATAGAGGCTTCCTAGAGGAAAGACTTTTTTTAAAGTAGTTCAGCTGTTCCATCAATTATTCAAAGCCCAATTTAGATGTTGTTGTTCTTTAAACTCTTCTGGTTAACCGATTTGGGATTAATGTGTTCGTACTGGCCATAAGCTACCTCCCCCTACATTCACTGTAAAACCGCTCTCTGCCCTGCAGAACAGAGTTCCCCTGGCTCTTAATTAACTCTTCTGGCCATCCTATAAGCGGACTGATTAGCCCCACAAGCAGAGCAGAAAACACAAGGATGGCTCTTTTTCATTTGGCATGGAGATTTCAGGGTCTCACTGTTTTGCTTTTTGTTTTTTTCCAAATCCATTTTTGCAGCAGAATGTTTTCTAGATGACTATTTTTCTTAGAAGAACATTAATTACAAATATGTCAAAACTGTCAAAATTGTTGGCTCCTTAAGATTCATTCAATGGGAAAACAATATATTACAAATAAAATAAAATAGTGAGAAACCGCAAAATTCAGTGATCCCTTGATATCTATACTATTCTGTGAGATTTCATAATTTCATACCCCCAGAAAGCTATTCAAGGTCTTTGAGCCATCCTGGGCTTCTGTCTCTAAAATTTCCTTATTTTGTCATTGTTTTTTTTGTCCTTGGGTTGGAAATTCTCTGTTGGCTTCTCTTAGCCTTCCCCTACATTCCCAAATGGCAAACAAAGCATTTAACCATAGTGACAATTACTAATTTTTCCTTCTAACATTAAAAGAAATTATTTTACCACATTCTAGTTCCCAGAACAGTGCCTCATACTTAATACTGCACTCTTATTGAATGAATAAAGGCTACTTTCCATCTTTTTTTTCTCTCTTTGAAATGCCTTGTAACAATACAGTAAGTTGAGTATGACTTTTGGGAATAAACCAGAGAACATAATTAGGTTATTTCAATATCAATTATTGTGTGATTCTATTTAAATGCTTTTTTGTGGTTGGGTATAAAATTATTTACTTCAGGGATCTTTCTGATCTAAAAAATTCCTTTCAAACAAATCACAAAGAAAACAAATTAGAGGAAGTTAAATTAAGTACCTCCTATCCAGGCGGTTTCTGTAGTATGTCCAGAGAAAATCAATCCATACTTCTGGAACAATTTAGGACTTACTAATCTTTCATCAAAAAGAATGTGGGGGTTCATGTCTTCAGAACTGTAGTTTCTGGTTTCATGGCCAACAATCTTTCCCAAGCCCTTCATAGTCTAATAGCAGTTCTTGACTTTTTTGAGGGTAGTGGTAAAGGATAGTGAGCAGACATTTACTACCAAGGAAGACAAGGATAATTTGATAGCAACTTCGAATTTTAGGAGTTAAAAATGATGCTTCTTTTTTGTTTCTCCCACCACTAGGTGGGTTGACGATTTTTTGCCCTCAAAACAAAAGGTCACTTTGTGCTCATCTGATTACTTTGTGTTTGATGTTGCCATGTTGGGGGTTAATACAAAAATTCAGAAAAGTGGTCTTTTTCAGATGATTGGCTGTTATTATTGCAGTTTAAACTCAGGAGACTGAAAGTTTTCTTCAAAACATGACTAAGCTAAATTTTAGTTTTTCTCAACATCTGTCTTTCTGAAGTCCATGGCATAAGGACATTTTATAACATTTTTAAAAACTAAGCATTTTCTAACAATAAATTCCCAAAGAGTCACTTGAAGGAAACCAAATGCCCCTACCTTTATCACCTCTAATGTTGTGTTCCCTTTCCCTCATTAAACCAGCAATGACATGAAGATTAAAAGTTAGTTTTTTTTCCTTCACATGAAGAAGAAAAGGAGATTGTGGCATAAGCAAGTAAAACTCAATATATGCAAAAGTTTTAAGAATGGGGGAGGGGCAGTTTTACATTTTTTTTTTTTGGAAAACTACAGTTTCTAATTAGAAGCTAAATGTATGCAAGTATTAACAAACTTCATAGAGTCTGCAGGGTTGTCATCTTATTTCAATTAAGTTAGCACTGAGGGGCCAAACAATGCCTATAGAATGAGCTGAGGGATTGGACAGAAGTAGATAGAAATTACCACAAGGATCTTCAGAGAATCAAAATTGTGAGGAAATAGTGGTGGAGACCAAGAAACATGTGTAAGTTTTGTTGGCTGCTCAAGCAAATGTCATGCAATGGGTTGGCTTAACAATGTCAATTTAGTGGCTCGCTGTTTTGAGGCTAAGAGAACGTCCAAATCCAGCATCAGCAAGGGTTGCCTTCCTCCCGGAGCCTGGCAGTTCTGGCCTGGCTGCTGCTGCTCCTTAGTCCCAGCCTCCTCTGTCACGGCAGTGCATTTGCTGTCCTCTCCACTTCTCCCTTCTCTTCTGGGTTTTGTCGGCTTTCAGCTTCTTGCTAACTGTGGCTTTCTTGCTCTGTCTGAATTTCATTCTGCTTATAAAGTCTCCAGTAATAGGATTAAGTCCCAGACTGAGGTGGGCCACACCTTAACTGAAGTAGCCTCCTCAAAAGGTCCTACTTACTTCCCAGTGCCTGCCCATGCAAAAAAAAAAAGAGGTTCTATTTACAATGGGTTCACACTCACAAGAATGGATTGAGTTTAAAACACATTTTTTCTGATGTATAGGCAGCTCCAAAGCAGCAAAAAATATTAGCTATAAGTTCTTATTGCTAGTTGTTATCTAAGACAAAATTTTTCTATTCTTTGCACTGGTTATCTCTCTCACTATTTTTGCTCAAAATGTGTATTAGTTAGGGTTTTCTAGAGAAACAGAATCAACAGGGAACACTTACAAATATAAAATTTATAAAAGTGTCTCACATGACCATGGGAACACAGAGTCCAAAATCTGCAGGGCAGGCTGTGAAGCCAACGATTCGGATGGAGGGTCTACACGAACTCCACAGGAGAGGCTCACTGGCTGAAGCAGGAAGAACCTGTCTCTTTTGAATCCTCCTTAAAAGGCTTCCAGTGATTGGATTGAGCCTCACTTATTGCAGAAGACACTCCCCTTGGCTGATTACAAATGGAATCAACTGTGGATGCAGCTGGCGTGATCATGATTTAATTCTATGAAATGTCCTCATCGCAACAGACAAGCCAGCACTTGCCCAACCAGACAAACAGGTACCACCACTTGGCCAAGTTGACACATGAACCTGACCATGACAAAGGGTTAACATTTATTGAACACAGTTTGTAATTGGCACTATTCTCAACTCTTTATATGAACTAAACAATTTAATCCTTATGACACTTAATGAAATATACCCATTTCAAAGTTAATGACATAGAGTCACAGAGTATAAATAATTTTTCTAGGACATACAGTTAACAAACAGTAGAGGGAGGATTCAAATACAGGTATGGTGGTTTGGAACTATACGTACCCCAGAAAATCACATTCTTAAAGCTAAACCAATGCTATTGGAGTAAATCTACTGTAAATAGGACCTTTCGATGAGGTTACTTCAGTTAAGGCATGGCCCAGGGAGGGTCATAACCCTCTTACTGGACTCTTTTATGAATGGGATAAACAGAAAGAGGAGACAGAGAGAGAGAGAGATAGGAAGAGAGAGAGTTAGTTCTAGTTTGCAAGCTGCTGGAATGTGATATACCAGAAACGGAACAATTTTTAAAAAAGGGAATTTATTAAGTTATAAGTTTATATGTTCTAAGGCTGCAAAAATGTCCAAATTAAAGCAAGGCTATAGAAATGTCCAATCTAAAGCATCCAGGGAAAGATACCTTGGTTCAAGAAGGCCGATGAAGTTTGAGGTTTCTCTCTCAACTGGAAAGGCACATGGTGAATATGGCAACATCAACTAGCTTTCTGTCCAGTCTTTTTGCTTCATGAAGCTCTCCTGGGGTCATTTTCCTTCCTCATCTCCAAAGATCTCTGGCTGAGTAGGCTCTAAAGCTTTTTCCAAAATGGTTCCCACTTAAAGGGCTCCAGTAAGCAACCCCTCCTTGAATGGGTGGAGACACATCTCCATGGAAACCATCTAATTAAAAGTTACCACAAATGGGTGGGTCTGTCTCCATGGGAATAATTAAAAGCTCCCACCCAGCAGTATTGAATGAGAATTAAAGGACGTAGCTTTTCTGGGTTCCATAAGAGATTCAAACTGGCAGAGAGAGAGAGAGAGAGAGAGAGAGAGAGAGAGTGCCACAGAAGCAAGAAGCTGAAAGCAATGAAGCCTGAAAGAGAATGGAGAGACTAGCAGACACCACCCTGTGCCTTACCTGTGGCTGAGGAGCCAAATATCACTGGCAGCCAGTCTTCCAGAAGAAACCATCGCCTTGATGATGCCTTGATTTGGACACCCTCATGACCTCAACTTGTAAGTTAATAAATTCCCGTTGTTTAAAGCCAACCCATTTCATGGTACCTGCTTTGAGCAGCTTAGCAAACCAAAACAGCAGGCTAGTTCCATAGTTTGTGAACTTTATTACTCTGAGTTAAGATTTCCTAAATCATCTTTAGTAAGTTTATTAGTTTCCTATTGCTTCTGTCACAAATTATGCAAACTTAGGAGTTTAAACAACACAAATTTATTATCTTGAAGGTCAGAAGTCTGACCTGGTTTTCAATCAGGGCATTGGCCAGGGTGTGCCCCTTTTGGAGGCTCTAGCAGGGAAACTCCTTCCTTGCATTTCCCAGCTTCTAGAAGTCACCTGCATTCCTTGGTTCATGGTCCTTCCTGACTTTTTCAAAGCCACCAAAGTAGCCTCTTCAAATCTCTCCCCCTTTCTTTCTGCTTCTGTTGTTATACTGTATTCTCTCTCTAACTCTAATCCTCACATCTCCATGTCATAAGGACCCTTGTGGTTATATCAGGTCCACTGAATAACCCTGTATAAGCTCTCCTTCTCAAAATCATTGATTTAATCATATATGCAAGTTCCCTTTTACCATGTTGAGTAACATACTCACAGGTGTGGGGGGTTAAGACATGGACATATTTGGGGGAACAGTAGTATTCACCATAACACAATTAATAGAGGATTACCTGAATTGCATATGAGAATAAGAAATGACTGATGACGCTTGATCTCTGTGTCACATTTTTTTCATGTCTGAATTGTGAATCATTTTTTAAATAAGACTGTTAATAATATATCTGTAGTGTAAGGAAAAAAATCCTTTCAGCTCCTCTTAAATAGCATATATATAGTTCATGATTATGGCTGTTATTGAAACAGACTCTTCTTGCGTGCTTCTAGACCCATACAGACACTAAGCTTAACATTTTACAGCCAGGGGGACGGGAAATTTATATTTGGTGGGTGTACCCTAGAAAAACCAGGCTCTTTTAATCCAATCTTGTGGACACAGGCATTTGAGTGGGACCTTTTGATTAGGTTGTTTTCCATGGAGATATGACTTCACCTATTAAGGTGGGTCTTAATCCATTTACTATAGTGTTTTAAGAGATGGGAATTTCAGAGAGTATAGACATTTGGAGATGCAGAAGGAAAATGCTCCAGGAAATGCCAGGAGCTAAGAGGGCCCTTTGAAACCAGAAGCTGGGAAAGTAGGACAGCAGGCATTACCATCTACCTTTTCACATGACAGAGAAATATGAATGGCTGCCTTTCCTCTGAGAAGGTATCGCCTTGTTGGACATTTTCACAGTCTTAGAACTGTAATTTGTAACTTAATAAATCCCCTCATGAAAGCCAATCCAAGGTGGGTGATGGTGGCCCAGTGGCAGAGTTCTCACCTGCCATGCCGGAGACCTGGGTTCGATTCCTGGTGCCTGCCCATGCCAAAAAAAGTCAATCCATCTCTGGTATATTGCATTTTGACAATATTAAGAAACCCAAACAGTGAACATGGAGTACTTATAAATAAATTTAATAAAACAATTTTAAGTGGAAAAGAAAAAGTACCAGGTACAGCTCTTGAATTATTTTCCTTGCTATATTTTTAACAAAATGTGAAGGTAGGTGGGAAAAACGTTGTACAGCTGGAAAGCCTGGCTGTACATAGGGTCTCCAATGGGAAACAATGTGTTAATTGACATGGCTTGCACTGATGTGGACTCAGATGTTGCTGAACCTACAAAGAGCCACAATTATAGGTGGCAGATAGGTGCAGGTACAGTCAGCCTGCAACAGAGAGAGATCTTCTCTTTTTCTGCTTACCATTTCCTATATCAGACATAGAAACTTTGAGAGATGAATTTGAGAGATGGAATGGCATGCCAAGTTAGCAAAACATCACTGGAGAAAAAAGAGCTAAATTCAAATCTAGGCTCAACAGTTGGATATTATTAGAAATTTCCTCATCTGTAAATTAAATATGATAATTACCTTCTTTCTCACTTCTCTCTGCAGATAATAGATCTGTAACTGGAATCCAAGTCAGACGTAGAGAAGAGTCACATTATGAGTTACTCTCAGGAGCATTTCCTGCATTTAGTTTCCGTAAGTGTTCTGAGCAGGCAGGCCCAGAGAACCAGGTCAGCTCAAATCAGTCCAAAACTACAAGGTACCCTTCCTGGTATTTAAATATTGAAATACGTGTATTGCACAAGGAAAAGACTAACTAATCTCATTGTGCTTCAGGAATGCATCTGTTTTTATTTCACACAGCATTTCAAAATGCTGCATTTTATTTTGGGGAGGACAGCCAATCAGTTTAAGCAATGTCTTGGTTTGCAACTTCCCTTGATGCTTTAACATGCCTGTTTAGACACCTGTACACAATTGCAATCAGAGTAAAAACAGTTTGCTTTTAGGATGAAGTAGCTTAATAGTTTCCTTAAAGGTGTGACTTAAGTTTTCTTCTGAGGCTAAGCAGGATGAGCCAAGAAGGTGCCATGTGGCTACAGAACATCAGTATTCATTATGAGGGCCAGGATAACAACAACCCAATAATAAAATATTAATAGACTTCATAGCAATGGCACAACAGACTTTCCAAAATGCAGAAGGCTGCTTTAAAGAAAATAGAATAGGGACCTCTCATGGCAGAAAATGAATCTGGTTTATCCCAGGGAAAATGGAATAAAAATGTGCTTTGAGTATCTCCCGGCTTTTACATTTCCATTGGCAGAAGCAGCTCAGAGCCACGAAAGAACAGCCATGCCCGTCCCCAGTGGATGCAGAAGGAAGTTCCTCCTATCAGCTTGTGTTTAATGCTGTGACTCTGATTTGTCACAATGATGATTCATCACAGCAAACAGCAAGAGCATGAATGCTCTAAGAGAGTAGAGCGTTTAGACAGTTTTTTTTTTGTCCAGTCTTGGCCAGGTTTGCTGGACAGAAAAGAAACTTCAGAAAATTTTCCAAATCTCTCTCAAACTTGGAGTGAGACCCAGGGAGATGAATCATTACTTGTTTGGGGTAAGTGTCATGAATATATCATTCAAACCTACACTACAACCTTAGGGAAACATCCTCTTCCTGAGTGTGAATACAACATGCACATTCATCCTAAATAAAATTAAACATGAGAAGATTTTCTATGTTTTTATCCTAATGGATTAGTGAAAAAGTACTTTAAGGGTTAGGACATTTTTGTACATGTACATTATCCTTGCTGGTTGAATGGGGTGGTATTTTTTCCCTATTTAACCGCAAATGTCTCCATCTTTGGTTGGAGTTCGACTCTTAGTGATCACACCTCATGACCAAAGGGAAATACTTACTTTCCGTTTGGTTCTCAATATTTATTAAGCACATATAATGTGCAAGATACTGTGCTAAGTTTTAGGATTGCAAATTTTAAAGACAGCATGAGCTCAAAAGAGCTCAGTCAAAAAGCTTTTAGCCACCTTACCCATACAACGTTGTTGTAGATTTCAATACAGAGTACTCAGGAAACAAAGAAGGGCATTTCTGAGGTTGGCAGGAGTCATAGACTGCTTCCTGAGGACATAACACATGAGTTTGAATAAGAATTTGATTTTTTGGAGATAAGAGGGAAAGAAGAAGCATTTCCATTAGGAGGAATATTGTGTACAAAATCATACATCCAAAAAAAAAAAGAGACTGTATTTTATTAGAAGAATGGTTGGCATATCAGAGAGTTATGACAGGTTATTATTGATGTGAAGGACAAAGTGGCAGATGCAACTAAAATGGTTAGTTTGTGAAACTTGCGAAGGTAAATGTTATGTGGAAATTTTAAACTTTATGATATATTTATTTTATTTTTACTGTATTATGTTTAAGATGATATCTGAGTCAGAAATATAGTTTTGATGGAGAGTGGCTTGGAAAGAGGTGACAATGGAGGGAGGAAGAATCAACTGTGTGAAGGGGAAAACTCTGCAGGATGAGATGCAGAGCAAGAAATGACATTGGCAAATGGGTTAGAAATGGAAATGACTGTATATAGTGACATATCTATGAAGCAAAAAAAAATAAAAGGTTTATGTTTATCTTCAGTTACTGTAATTTTAGGGAGGAGGGTAGTGAAGTGGTAGAGAAAAGGCCACAAACTTGACCTGTAGAGAGTACTGTATGCCCCGGTGAAGACATCTGGGATTAAGGTGAAGAATCCCAGGTGGGTGGGCCGCGACGGCTCAGCAGGGAGAGTTCTCGCTTGCCATGCTGGAGACTCAGGTTTGATTCCCAGTGCCTGCCCATGAGAAAAAAAAAAAAAAAGAATGCCCAGGTAGAGTTGTCCAGAGTCAAGAGGTTGAGCTTGGGAGTGAGCTCTGCATTGCAGAAGAGGATTTGGGAGTCGGTAGGATAATGGTGATCTTTGACGCCAAAGCTGTAAGATGGACCACCCAGAAGCACATGCTAGTGAAAACAGCAGTGGCACAGAAAAACCTGGGCAATGGAGACTGAGAAGGGCGTGGGGTACAAAAACCATGGCATGCTAATGAAATGTGTTCATTTTGCTCTGCCCATTAAATTTCACCTCCACTAAGTGTATATGGGAAAAGAAAGGACATGGATTTGACTCGTATGCCATACAAGGCTCAGGCTTCTCCATGTGTCTTTTCCACTTATATCCATTCACAAGTCATATAATATATGTATATATATAATATATACATATATAAATCAGACTTTAATGAGATGTTAAATAATATCAAAAATATGAATGAACAACTGAATCTTCCATAGTTCAGGGGAAAATAAGTTGTAGAATAAACCCTCTAACTGTCCAAAGCCCGGTTAGTACAAATCCCAGCAGCACTTGGATAGCTGGCTGACCCTTGTTCCTGTTTCCCGCTTCGGACTTCAGAAAAGTGTTTGAACTGTGCTGAAATAGCCTGAAAGTCAGAGGGTAAAAATGAGAATTTTGTTAATGTCTAAGAGTAGGGAGCCTTCTTTGTTCTGTCTATTCATATTAAGCCTATGCAAAACTGATTTTGGTTAAGTTCACCCACTCCACGTGGGATGCTCTCTGGCACACAGCCAGGTTAAACCCCTTGATGCTGGATCTGAGGTTTCAGTGACGCTTCCAGAAATTCTCATGTGCCCCTCCCTCATTTACAGGCATTACCACTGGGAACTTACAGTGTACCCAGAAGCTTGCACAGTGTCTAGCCTGTGACTGTTTCCCATCTTGCCATATATCCCAGTGATACTTTAAACAGATTTACCCAAGTGGAGTTCTGTCCCAGACCTTTCCATCCATGCCTCTTGTCTGCACTTGTTAATCCAGTGGAAGCCTGATTACAGCAGGGTGAGGAGTAATTGAAACATAGATGTGGAGATAGAAGTTGGCAGTGATGGGAAAGGGAGTGAACTATACAAACAAGGATGAGAAATCCTATATTTAGGATGAGAAAGATATGAGAACATTTGTAGTCTGCAAGAAAAGCATCAGCGGGGAAGAAGAGATTGAAGATACTAAAGAAAGAGGGAATAATTGATGGTTCAGAGACCAGAGGAGGCAGGAGAATTTGGAGTGAAAGGTTTAAGTGGAAACAACTAAAATTGTTGTTTCCCATGGAATGGAAGAAACAGACAGCGTACAATGAGGACATCTTTATGTCTGGCTATCAGCTGTCCTGGACTAAAAGAAAAGCCACTTAAGGGCAGAGACCTCTCCAAGAAGCCAAGTTGAAAAGACAGAACAGTGAGCAGCAATTACATGATGACTTAATATACACAATGTTATAGGCTGCTGAGTTAGTGACTTTGCAAATTATTTTCTATTTATGGTCATCTTGCTCTTGAACTAAAATAGGAAGACAATGAATCCAGGAGTCACTCAGAAATGTGACGACTGTTTATAGGAAAGAAAATGTTTACTAGAAAGAGAATAGGCCTAAGCTATAAATGGGGTCGAATGAAAAACACAACTTTGCAGGATTATAGAATTAAAAGTAGTTTGCTCCTGTCCTTATTTGGATCACTGCACATCAGCCTCATAAATATGAGAATTGTAAAAATCAGGAAACAACATTACTTAACTGACTTTGGTCCTAACTAATCAATGTCAGAAATGCCTAGTTGAACTGGAATTAACTACCATGGTAAATATGACCATTCTGCTATGAAAAGACATAACCACGAATCGGTGAAATACCAGTAGGGATTACCTAAACCCGAGGAAAGGAGAAAATAACTTTGAATCAGACACTGGAAATCAACAGTTGAGCCTTATTAAGAGATGTTATTTACATGTGGCCCATTCCTTTCTCTTATGCATGTACACACACACACACACACACACACACACCCCACAGATTGGGAGGGCTTGATACAAGTCTTCCACAAGAAGACACCATTATGTCTACTATTGGGGTGTGTAATCATTTCTAACTCAGGCTGGAGAAGGTGGCTTCCATTCGTAGCTCTAACAGGACTTTGACTCCAAACTTCAGCAAAAAGTAGTTGCCACAATAAATACTATCTTTTTAAAAACTCTTAAAGCTTCTTAGAGATGCATCTTACAATGATCCAAAGATGTAATGTTACTTAAATTGGCAAATCAAGGCAGCAAAGCAACACCATGAGGTATATAAGTAGCTAAACAACAAATGATGGGCCATGATGACATTTGAACATCTCTGGGTAAAACTTGCTTTGATTATAGAACTTACTTGATAGGGAGCCATGCAACGGGTTTTGAGACAAAATAAAAGCGTTAATATATGTGTTTCTTGTTTTGTTTTTCAGATGGATAGGAAGCAAAGCAATCTCTCTCCTGCTTTTGCACTCCCAGATCACTTGATCTCGAACACAAGTAGTGAACTCCCTAATATGCATGGTCTTCTCCACCTTTTTTCCTAAAAGAATTATAATTCTTTCAGAGCTGCAGTATATCTAAAGTCTGGCAATGCATGAGCTATTTCTGGCAATTCTATGCTCCTTCACAGCTCCTCTGACAGCTGGGGTGACATGACCTGCGTCTCGTCAATGAGATCAGAACAGAGCTTTGTTGAGAAAGGATGCATCATTGAAAGCTTTCTTTGTACAAAATGGATAGATGAGTCAGGACCTGTCTTTCCCCTCTTCTTTCTCCCTTCAGTGAAGATCTGGTTGTTGGAGCTACAGCAGTTGTCTTGTGACCATGAGCTTACAAGCATTAAGATGAAAATCAGCATACTAAGATGGCAAAGCACTAAAGAAGAAACATCCTGCATCTCTAATTTCATCCTTGAGCAAATAAACCAATATATCAAAAGCCAAGTTCTGGCTATGTTATTATGTATGAAAAATACCTCTCATATTTTAAGTTATTATTTGTTTACATATTGCACTTGCCGCAGATACATTCCTAAATAAGATACCATTGGCTTACCTGATTAGAAAGATTCTCTTCATTTTCTGGCCACTTTCTTGTTTGGTATTTCTCTGGTACTTAGTTTGCCAAAGTCCAACCTAACCTCCTCAAAATATCCTCTCTAAAATCTTTACCCATGCCCACCACCAGCTGCTGTTATCACATTCTAATGCCCACTGCTTGCCTACTTTCTCTACTCTACCAACCATACTCAATATCCTTTCTATTTTTCTGCTCTGCAAGTTAGGAAGGCTTGAATTAGTTCATGTTCATTTTTCCTCTAACTCTGACCCAACTTTCATCACAGAAAAATGTACTTATTATCTCTATCTACCACCTAAGCCCTACCTCTGAGCCTTGCTCAGACCCTATCCCATCACTAATCCAGCTTTCACTCATTCGTTCTTCAATGTTTGTTGAGCCCGTGCTGTGTGCACATCTTGTGAACTGGGCAGAAAACATAATCATTAAGAGAGTGAGGCCTGAAGATAGAATACCTAGATTCAAAACATGTGACTTTGGGGGAATTTATTAAAATCTCAGTGCATCCAGTCTATAACATGGAGGATAATAATACATATATATTTCTTAGGAGTTTGTGAGAATTAAATGAGCTCATTCATGTCAAAGCACTCAGCACAGTACCTGGATTATCATCATAAGTCAGTACTTGTTATTCATGCACACGGCATCTAGAAAGTTGTTTAGCCTACACCTCCAACAGCCAGGAACTTCAAATCCACGTGGAGGTGTGGGGATGGCTAAGAAGTGCCCAGAAAAAAAAAATCACAATTTAAGACAGAATATTTGTGCCAGTAAAAGGAGGCTAAAGCAAAGGAAAACTCCTTTCTAGCTTGGGTGATAAAGACAGAAGCGATGGTCAGGTTCATGAATGAGCTTGGCCAGGTGATGGTGCCCTGTGGTCTGGCCAAGCAAGTCTTGGCCTATCTCTTGCTGTGAGGTCATAACATGGGCTTAAATCTTAAGCACATTGGTCCTACCCACTGCTGATTACATCTGCAGTCATCTAAGGGGAGTGTCTTCTTCAATAAGTGGCCCTTTATCTAATCATTTGAAGGCTTTTAAGGAGAATTCAGAAGAGGAAATCTCTTTTTCCACTTCAGTCAGACAGTCTCTTCTGGGGAGTTTGTTCAGGACTTCATTGGAGCTGCCAGCTCGTAGCCAGCCCTAATATTTTGGATTCTTACATCTCCACGGTTGCGTGAGACAATCTCATATTTACAGAGACTCTCCTATTGGTTCTCTTTCTCCAGAGAATCCTAATACAACAGAATTCAGGGAAAGGTAGATTTTTAACTTAGTCTTAAAACTGAAGCGTACAGGCCTGCTTCCCCTCATTCCTGCAGCTTTCTTGGAGTATTTCTTGGACATATACCTGCCTACAACTGAATCTGATCCCCTTCACTTAAGTAACTTGAGTGTCGCTCTGAAGAATTTGTGAAGGAGAGGAAATGCTGTGAACCAGTGGAGCCATCCATGAGGTTGGACACAGAGCACTGAAGTGGAGCTGTGTCATCCACTCTGGTTTTCCCATGGGTCCTTGAATAGAGTCGTTTCTCAGCAGCCTTTCAGGACAATGTTCTTTTAATTCCCTCCTCACGTCACTTCCTTAAAAATAGACGAGTCTGGCCTATTTAATGGGAGGGATGGGATAGCTTTAATGTGAGTCAGACCCAGGATATGGGATAAAAAGAGCTGACCTGCCATGTGCTTTCCAGTGCTGTGCTCCAGCACATCATGACCATGAGCTGGGCTGTGGCTGATTCTTTCCCTGATGCTATTTGGAGAGAAAATTCCTCAATGTTGTGCTTGAGTAACATCCCCCAACGCTACAGCTCTTACCATGTCAACACATAGCCTCTGACCAGGGTGCGCCCTGGGTCAGGCCTCCTCCAGAGTCCACTACAAGTTCCCCCTGTTCTCTGGCAGTCAGTTCACCCCATATATGTATATGTATGTATGTGTATTTTTATTATATAAATTTTCAAATGTACATATCAGTTAAAAGACTGGTGCAATGACTTTCCACATACCCATTACCCAGCTTCAACTATTACAACTAATAAAGCAGTTCTCAAAAAGTCATTCAAAACACATTGTGTATTGACAGGCTGCTCACCCAGGACATGAAGCCTACTTGCTCTATATTTACATACGTAAATGCTTTTCATGGAACAGGGAACATTTACCTTAAAGTGATTTTCTGTTCTCGACATCACCTAGAAGCAGGTATTAAGCTAAAGGGGGAAAACATGCACATACCTAGACATATGCATACAAAATTTCATCTCTCGTCCTATTTTGGTAAGAAACCCAATTATGCTTCCAGTGTTGTTAGACCAAAAGCCATATAGCTTTTGTATCTGTCTTCATCCTTAGGTTTATCTTAAATTCTTCCAACCTGCTGCTCCCCTGACCTCTTCCCCCAAGCTGTGGACAGGACCTAGACCTCAGAATTTGTGTTCTGGCCCATATCAAGTCCATTGAGTAACAGGCAGTTCTGTTCCGTGCAGCCTCCACCACCACCCCCGCCCCCCCCAGCAATTTCCCCTGCTCCTCCAACATTTACTTCTTTGTGTTAAAGTCCACAGTTTTCTGCCCCAAAAGACTGAATGCAGGGGTCATGACCTGTTTGCCAACAAATTGCCTAGAAGGAAATGCACAGATACAGCTGTTCATCTGTGCCCTAAGGAGCCTGTGCGATGATTCACAATCCCTGCTTCTCACACCCTCGCAGCTAGAGAAGAATCTTTCTTGACATGGCACTCTTGTCCCAAAACTCACAATTGCTTCCTATTGCCTACTGTATCCAATTTATACTCCTCATCTTGGTTATCGAGACCTGCCCAAGCCCCAGCTCTCTGTTCTTTTAGCTGATATCACTGGCATTGTTCATTATTCTCATAGAGAATCTGTGATCAGCTAAAACTGAGCCCTTCCCTGTTCCTCACCCAGGACACTTTTCTTTCTCTGTGCCTTAGCATGTTTCATTCCCTCTCCCATTTTATTCTGCCAAAGTCTCTCAGCTCTTTCCAAATACCCTTGCAGAAAGAAGAATCCACTCTCCTGATCTCTCCTTCTCTGCTTGGCCTACTACCTTTCAGCTTCAGCTCTTCCTCACTTCCTTTCACTGCTCATTTCTCTTCCTGCTGAAACCACTTTAGTTAGTGGATTCACCTTCACTTCCTGGTGTCTCTGCTTTTCTAACTGGACCACAGAACCTTGAAGACTGTTGCTTTCTCATCTTGCCAGGCGTGCCTACTGCAGAGTTTTTCATCCAGAGCACATTCAAAAAGTGCTATTGATTGACATGCAACAATGAAGTTATTGGTTTGCTATTATGATGGTGACTTCTTCCACAATAAAAAAAAAGAGGAAGTGGAGGGGTGCAAGAGTAGTTCAGTGGTAGAATCCTTGCCTGCCATGTGGGAGACCCGGGTTCGATTCCCAGCTCATGCACTTCCCAAAAGGCAAATAAACAAATGAACAACAACAGAAAATAATTAACAAATGGTGCTGCAATAATGGGATACTCCCATGGAAAAAGAATGCAATGTGACCTGCCACACAGCATACAAACAAACAAACAAAAAAAAAAAAAAAGAGGAAGGGTTTCTAGACCTGCAAAAATCCCTGTTGTTTTAAACACACAGCACCATAATGCATTCCTATGTTTCTTTTCCTCAATGCTTCATGCCACTTAGACTAATAAAAGAAATTTATTATTTAGGCTCTTGTTTCCATTGTGATATACTAGAAAGTGCCACAGGAAAACAAGCTCTGATTACTGGGTGCTTCTTGAAATAAAAATATTTGCCTTTTCTCTAGGATGGAAAAATAAAGAAAAAAGAAAAGTACTTTGTGCTGGCAAGGGGCAAGTTCAGGCATCTAATGGATCTTTTTGTCAGCTGTCATTTGTTTCTACCGAGTGCTGCACACCCCTTAGAGTAGATGAATACATCTCATGTCTGCAGAAAGACCCGGGGTGCAGGGGGTGGGCTGCAGGCATTTCAAAGCCATTCTTCTTCTACGTCTCTGCCTGTGTTGTTCAAGTGCCTATTTTCAATTTGCTGTTGTGCTGGGAAAACGTTTTGATTCTTGATTTAGAATGTGCACTCCCAGAAGGTTCCAAGGGGGTTTCCGGAAGAGAGATAAAGCCTGTCTCTTTATGCTTCTTTGCAGCATGTGCTTTGCAGCAATAATACGTACCGCACACTGTACTGAAATCCCTGGTTTTATGAAAGTGAGTCCAATTCCTATTTGGTGGGTCTTTTGACATGCTATGCTGTTCCCTAAGGAAACAAGCCAGTTGTAGCACTTTCTCTCTCATCCTCTCTTTGTTTCCCAGACTGTACACGATTCTTAGGAAATCGTAGTGTGAAAGGCACAGGAGAAACTAAAACTGCAATGAAAAAATCAGTTGTAAACAGTATATCTGACGCTGCTGACTGCAGTAAGAAGACCCTTCTCTAAAATGAAGACAATAAAGGCTCAGTGTCCATGCTTTGCACAAGATGAAACAAACACCCAGACGTCAACCAACTGAGTCCTGAATTAGCCGGGCCAAATGAGCACCCGCAGATTCTTTCCCATGTGATACAATCTGCAAATAAATCCAGCCCGAGAAAGCTGAGCGCAAGTTCAAATGCATTATAAGCTAAAACTGTTTCATCAAGGACATGCAATCAGACTCTGTAGCCAGAGGGGGTTGATCTCACCTCAGAAACAGCCTCACATCTCACAAAACATTAAAAAGTCTTCCAAAAAATTTAGTCATTTTGCCAAAATGTATCTTTCATCATGTTACCAAAGTGCTGTAAACTCCTTGAAGCAGAGATTCTATATTTATGCAGAATGTTGTCATTGAGATGCTGGTATTTGCTAGATTTTATTTCATAACATTTTTTTTTCCCAATCAAACTGGCTGGATTGAATTTCAGACTTGAACTTTCTTTTTGGTGATGATGGTGGGGAGAGGAGAGGTTGTGGAGCATCAAATCAAAATCTAATGAAGTTTCTAATGATCAAATAAATAATCACTTGACATTTATTGCCATGCTTGGCAATCTGCAGAAATGGAATAGAGCAGATATGCCTAAAGCCCCATTTCCCATAGATTTACATTATGCTACCACACAGAATTAAGCTGACATAAGCTCTTTAAGACCCACTAAAGCAGCAGATTTTCCAGAACTTGTTTAGATATATTTTTTTTCCTTCTCCACGATGCCGTATTCCCTGAATAACCCTTTCTATCCATTTTCTATTCCGTATTCTTTGGAGAGGCCTGCTGGAGCCTTCCCTTCATGTCATTTCAGGCTATAACCCTGCAGTTTGAGTTTATCTTAGCTGTAAAATGCAACAGTAATTTATATGCTCCCTTACTCCAGCCTCCTCTGAGGCACTGGCTGCCAGCTGTCTACCCAGCAGTTTAAAGAAAGAACTGTAATGAGCAAGAGTGTGGCGGGGGGAGGGGGGGTGCCACATCAGAGGCTTTATTTCTGCTTCCTTAGCTAGGATTGGATCCATATAAATGGCATTTTCTGGCACTGAATGACAGCAGCCTAACCTCTTTCTTTCTCTCCACCTCCGCCTTCTCCCGCCCCTTCACACCAGCCTTGTGGGGATTGGTTTTCTTGTTTCTTCCTTTCATTTCTGAGTCAAGGAGAGCAGAGCTAAGAGATGAGACGAAGCCTCGGGCAGCTGCGATACGGCGTGGGGCGTGAGTTATAAGCGCAAAACCTTGGCCCCTGTACCAAGAATAAGCTCTTGAACTGTGAGACAAAGCTTCCCAGTGAGCTTAATGCGCTTAACACGATTCGATTTTAGCCAAGCTTTAACGGTTATGTGTTTTGATGTGATTCAGCGAAGGTTTTTTTCCCCCTTCCTTTTTTAAAATATTCAAGCACTAGGCTTATTTGTCTCAAATCCAAAATGTATTCCCCAAGCATTCGCTTTCTCTCTACCTTTTTTTTTCTTGGAGGGGGGGATGAAATATGCCACTTTTCATGCACAGTAGCACACTCAAGTTCTGGGAATGCAATTCAGCACAAAGCAGCCACAAAGGATTTTTCCCTTATACTGCTAAAATCATATGGCTGTCTTTTGCCAGTCCACTGAAAAAAAATTCCAACTTAACAAAAGGGAATGGGTTTCAACTCTCTGTAGTTATGTTCAGTGTTAAGGCTGTCACTGTCAAAGAGATGAGACGCACCCTGGCAGAAGATTCCATTCCTCTCCCATGAGATTTCTGAATGCATTGACTATTAACATCTCCAAGGAAGACCTTGTCACTATAGGATTCATCTCTTCCCCATCTCCCTTTGGCTTTGTGCAATCTCCATCTTTGTCCGAAGCTGGTATATCTTGGCAGATTTGGGCAAAGCAAAACTAGGAACACTGTTGAATAAGGTTGAGTACTTTGAAGGGCAGGGAGGGGGTAGTAGTTAACCCTCACCTGGCATTGGCCCTCCATGGAGTCATTCACAAACAGAAAGGTCTATTTGTGTGTGTTTATTTCCTTTGTCCAGTCTGTTGGTCTCAGTTGTACTTTCTATTAAGAAATGATTCAGTGGTCTGACAAAGACTTCAGAAGAGTTTGGAGATACCTTTTTTATGTGTGTGTCTCTCATTATTCATTCTACCATTCCTGGAAAAATATAAATAAGGGTCTCATGTTTAAGAAACGCACGTTTTCCGAGAAAGTCTGGGAGTAATAGCCTCTTCCCAACTATTTAATAGCTTTGTAATGATTCATTATAACTATAATTTGGAGGGGATTTACAGGCAGGAAATAAGAGAAAGCTAACTAGATGATATTCTCTCTTAACCCCTTCACCCTTCTGGCGAAAGGTAATTTGGAGTCTCTCCAACCTTTCTTCTTATTTCCTAAATGTACTAGATTTATGAAGAAGTAAATTAGATCAGAAAGGCCCTTGCATTTCTGGTGTTTTCTAAATGTCAAGCATACAGCAGTGAAAATGGACTTACTGGTTCAGAGGTCTTTGAAGCACAAAGGTCACAAGAAGCTACTCATTGCATTACAAGAAGTTCCCTAAGAAATAAAGGAAATACTTTGGAAAGCCCAAATGGGTATACCCTATCCTACGTCCATGTTGGCCTGAAAACAGAGCAGCTCTCCAGATCCCAAGCAACCTGAGACACAGTTGCTAAGAAAAGTGAAGGATGGGTGGGCCATGGTGACTTAGCAGGCAGAGTTCTTGTTTCTGTTCTCAGTGCCTGCCCATGCAAAAAAAAAAAAAAAAAAAAAAAAAAAAAAAAAAAAAAAAAAAAAAAAAAAAAAAAAAAAAAAAATATATATATATATATATATATATATATATATATATATATATATGAAAAACGAAGGAAAATACCAAGGTAGAAAGATCAGATCTACCACAGTTAGGAAAAATTTTGGGCATAAACCATGAATGACAGAATAATCATACCTCCCGCTTTTTTGGTGATGGTGATGGTGTGGGTGGAGTAAAAGGATAATAGTGGTGAGGAACCATTTTCTCATTTAAACTAAGAAAGCAGATGAATCATTTAAATTTGCATACATGACTACATATTGCAGGGACATTTTAAGAAGGCAGTGTTTCAAAACCTGAAATTGATTCTCTGTTTTTCTAAGTCAGTATTTTGCTCTTTGGTGATATTCAAATATAGATGATTTATTTGAAAGAAATTATCTTTGTACAGAATTGTGCTTTCCAATATGTGAAAAGTTTAATCATGCTTTTATATAATAGACCTGGATACACTAGCAATTAAAGTATTCCCATTAGACCAAACCAAGCCAAACATCAAATCTTCTAATCCTTCTAAGAATGGCAATCAGTTCAATCACTGCTTTACAGTAGGAAGAACTTAGTGATAAGAACAGAAGTTAAAAGAGAAAAAAATTGGTGCAGATAAAAGGATAAGAATGACCTAATAAAAGATGTCAGGACTATAATTTGCTGGAGAGGGACTAGCAGAATGCATGAATTCAGTGTCTCTTCGGCATGCTTTCTGTTTTGGTTCTAAATAGAATCCCTAGAGAAATTGAGTAGACAAATTAAAGATGTTAACAACACTAGAAAATATTACATTAAGAACAATGGTGCGAGGTTGGGTAATAATCAAGATGACTTATTTACATTTTTTTCTCAGTTTAACCTCCTTTATACAAACAGCAGTGTGTGAAGGTCACTTTTAGGTTTTAAAAAGAAACTCAGCAGCAATGTGTAATAGGGATTGAGGCAAGTCTGCCCATTCCCAAATGGAAAAGTCTTCTTTAAAGTTCCCTTTAGATGTACAAGTCACGTTCAGCACATTCTTACTATATTTAGTAGAGAATTATCCACGGTGATTGCCAGTATCGTAAGCGCTAGCATTAGACACAGGTTTCACTTGATCGGGGCTGTTATCACTCTTTCTTACACCACTAAGTTCTGATTTGACCTGACTATGTGACATTTGTCAAAAGCTTCTTAGAAAACTTCAATAATTTTAGATTTTTTAAACAGAATATTTAAAGTTGGAAAGTTACACACACACATACACACAGAGTCTGTCTTTGACTGAAAGTGTTCAATTCCACCTGAGTTAACTCAGCGCCACATGTATGAAATGTGTTTCCTCCACGCAGAAATCCTACAGCTAATAAAGCTGTCTTGGAAGTCAACTAAATATCCACCATGTAAAAACACTGATTTGGAGACTATGTTAAACACAAATTTATATTAAATAGTTCTGGGTCTTGAGCAGCTTATTACTAGTAAGGAGATAAAAGCTTACAAAATACAGAAAATTGCCAGCAAATGTGCAAATGAGATAAAAGTGCTCTCAGGCTTCAGAGGAGGGGAGGCTTATTGAGGAGAGGGGTGTTCTGGGGCGGTCGATGAAGCATTTGTCTGGCAGGTGGGCTAGGGATTTAAACCCGAAGGATGGAGAAGGCTGGGTGTATAAGAAGAATAGGAAAGACATGTCAAATCGGAGGCAGCAGCATAAACAGAGAGTAAAGAATGCTATGGATAAAAGCAGAGATATGAGCACGCAGGAAAACAGAGGGTCTGTTTGTTGAATATATAAATGAGCAAACGTTTATCACTATCCTTCGAGTTTCCAACTCTGCCCTATATGCCAAGAACACAAAGATGATGATGATGTCTTTGGCATCCAAAGATCATTAAAAGCAGAGGCCAACATTTTTGGACCACATGATGTCACAGAACAGGAAGGGCACGGCAGACAGAGAGCCCAAGTCTCCATCCTGGCTCTGTCATTTACGACTGAGCTTGCACACTGTCCATCCCCATTCTGAGCCAACGATGCCTTCTCTGTCAGTTTGCTGCAGGAATTAACTGATTGAATGTGCATCAAGGTAAGGCTTCAGTAACTGGCAGGTGGTGGGCTGCTCTTACAACTCAGTGTGCCTCTCAGCGTGATGGATACATGACAACGTACATCTCAACAAGCACTCATCAAGGGCCTACTACATCTTGGCACCATCCTGGGTCCACTGCAGGGGGAGAAGGTCCTGGAGCTTGCCTTCAAGGAGCTGTTGGTCTGAACTAGGAGGCAGTCTTGAGGAGGGGCTCAGACCGTGGACGGTGGAAACTTCTAACTGGACTCCAGCTCTTTCATTCACTAATTTACAACTATGGACAAGTTATTTAACCTCTCTCAATGTCACCGTCTTCATCTTTAAATGAGAATAAAAACAATGCCTGCTTTTTTGGGTTGTTGTGAGAAGCTAATGATAAAATTCATGAAATGCATATGGAAGAGCTCAAAAAATATTAGTTATCAGAAAAAATGTTCCGTGATCCCAAATCTCTCTCTCTCTCTCTCATGCCTCCCCTTCCCGTCTGCCTCTCCTTTATGAGTTAGGCGGACTGATTTTTCCCTGCTTTCCTCTTTGGAATAAGTGGTGGGAATCATTAACAGTAACAACAAAACAATAGCAGCAAATGTTATTTAAGAGCATACAGTGTGCCAGGCACTTCCTGTACTTGACATATATGAATGCACAATGATAGATACATTATTCTGGTAAAATATTTATTTGTACCTATTGTTATACTAATAAATTACTATATGTCATTCAAAATGTTTTTTTTCCCACCCAAAGGAATACTGATATGGAAATACAGTTGTGTGCAGAAACAGGAAGGCAAGAAAACATGAAGTAGAGTCTACCTGTTTGATTAGATTATTTTGCTTCTATTTAATCTGTGTGTGTGTTGGATATAAACAAGGCTATTACACCTACCCTCCATTTGTGAGAGAAACAGGGAATGCCTGGTTATATCAATCAGGAGATTACATGCAGCAGACAAATGAATATGTAAGCTGATAGAGAAACCTAGAGTCCTAGTTTTAATACTTGGTTATTCTTCACATTGTAAAATATAATTAGCTATAAATTAAACAACAGCAGGGAAAGGCATTCTTTTCAAGTGATATAAATTCTTAATTGTAGCACCCTTGATCTTAGATGTTAGAAGCGGTGTGTAAGATTTACCTTCCTTTACAAGTTATCAGAAATAAGAAAGTTTCATTCAGCAAACTGCATAACTACTGAGCAAAGATCTGCATTCATTTTTAATAATTGAGGGTTTTTTTACAAAACGAAAATAAAGAAACACACCGGAGACAATGTTTCATCTCATCTGTAAGTATTTGTGTTTTTAAGAGGAGTTTTCGGCATTACCATAACAATTTTGCTTAGAAATAATGGAAAGCTTTGAACATTTGGAACTACTCCATTTTGCTATTATTGTTAACTTTACAACCTTGGATTTCAACTCATAATGGTTGTGTAACTCTGGTCCAAGGACTGCCAGCACACTTTCCTATTTCTTGAAATAAGGCTTCTGAAATAGCCCTGGACCTCAAATCATGTTTACCAAACAATCATACAAGAAGTTAAAAGCAAATGAATAGGAAATATATAATTAGTAGTTCCTTTACGAATACAGGGTGCTTTACAAATGGAGGGCCAAATTGTTTGGCAAAATAACAAGGTCTGATGTTGGCCCACCCTAAAGCACAAAAGCCTATTTTGCGATAAACTGGGGAACTCAGAGGGCAACTCTAATTCAGCTCTTACTTCATTGTAGAGTGGCTTTTGGAAAACACATTCAGAAATGATCTAAGTCTCACAGGACCCAACACATTCTGTGTTTACCAGTTAATCCTGGCAGCAAAGAAATGCTGTCTCCATCCTTAATAGGGAATTGTCTTTCTTGGCTGGAATTTGGAACTCAAGGTCCAAACCAGAGATAAATCAATAAAACTCTCTACACAACAATTTCCTCGTTAGAAAGAAAAAGTTAGAGAAAAAATGAACTTGGAATTTTTTTCCTTCTTATAGTTCATGTCTGCCTTTTCGCTGGACTAGTCCTTGCCTTTTTTTCTTTTACAAAATTTCCTTGTTCAACAACATGCCCCAAACCTCTCCAATTTTCATTGTTTTCTACCCCATTATATCCTTCTTCAAACATCTCTTTTCTCTTTTTTCCTTTCTAGATTATCTAGATCCACTTTGGGACACAATGGATAGGTATATGTGCATTCTAGTTTGCTAGCTGCTGGAACGCAGTATACCAGAAACAGAATGGCTTTTTAAAAACGGGAATTTAATAAATTGCTAGTTTACAGTTCTAAGGCTGAGAAAATGTCCCAATTAAAGCAAATCTATAGAAATGTCCAATCAAAGGCATCCATCCAGGGAAAGCTATCTTGGTTCAAGAAAGCTGATGAAATTCAGGGTTTCTCTCTCAAGTGGAAGGGCACATGGTGAACATAGTCAGAGTTTCTCTCTCATCTGGAAGGGCACATGTCGAACACGACATCATCTGCTAGCTTTCTCTCCTGGCTTCCTGTTTCATGAAGCTCCTCCGCAGGCGTTTTCCTTCTTCATCTCCAAAGGTCACCAGTTCATGGACTCTCTGCTTTGTGGTGCTGCAGCATTCTCTGCTCTCTCTGAATCTCCTTCATTCTCCAAAATGTTTCCTCTTTTATAGGACTCCAGAAACTTATCAAGATCCACCCAAATGGGTGGAGACATGTCGTCGCCTAGTCCAGCTTAACAACCACTCTTGATTAAATCACACATCCAGGGAGAAGATCTGATTACAGATTCAAACGTACAGTATTGATTAGGGATTATTCTGCCTTTATGAAATGGGATTTAGATTAAAACATGTTTTTTTCTAGGGGACATACATCCTTTCAAACCAGCACAATGTGTGCATGCATTTATAAACATATATACAGATTTGTAATTAAGAAAGCTTCCAATGCAGGAGCTGAGGTTGGATAAGTAGGGAGAGGTGGGTCATGTTGAGTAGGAGCCATCGTCTCCTGATGAGGAATCAGAGACAGAGAGGACGATCTGCGTTACATCATCTGGGTTACTAGCTGCAGAGCCAGAAACTAAGCCCACACCTCTCGACTCCAAGCCTGGATAAAGTGTCCAGTGCTACAGAGCCTTTTCAAAAATATCAGAGAAAATAATAATAAAAAGTTCTAGATTGATTTTCAAAGCTGCACTTACTCCAACACCAGTTTTGCAAGTAGTCATCTTCTCTTGAACATGTCTAAGGATAAATGAATTTGAAACTCAGAAGGAAAAACAAAGGAAAGGAAGGGAACAATTCAGAATATAATTCAGATTATATTACCAGATTAGGCTACTTTAAGATTCAAGAAGTACAGTGAGGCAAAGCGGAGGAATTCCTTGGTTTAGAATTCCTTTCAATTCTTTCAATTTCCATAGACCAGTTAAAGGGAAAGGATGTGACTGTTCTGCATTGTTAGTCATTGTCATCCTTAAGATTTAGTCTCAAGATTTAGAGATAAAGAAATATATTTACAATTTAACTTTCTTAAGCATTCTCCTATCCTTTTCAGGGCTGAGGTGTCTAAACATTTTTTCAAGACTGTCTATGTGATAACAGAATAGAGGTCTGATTATCCAGGAAAATTTTACAAAGCATTTAAACCTATGTTACTGGCATGTGGCATTGGAAATACGAAGCATTCCCATATGGTTTGGCAATGGATTGTGATGAAGCAAAAATAAAAATTTGAGTATGTATAAAACCAAGAAGTTGTACTCATAAGAAAAGGAAGTAAAGTAAGGCCAACCTATTTTCACCTATCCTACTACATTGAAACACAAATTACTAAAAAATGGATATGTGTCCTTTCCCAGCCTGCCCATGGTAATGTCACTTGCTCTTGACTTTTCTGAACTAAAAAGTCACGTCCCTAAGAAGGAAGTACAGTTGTGTAGGTGGCAGTGGGATTGTTTCAGTCCAGCAGAATTTTGCTGATTCAAGGGTTTAATTGGAATCTTCCATCTAAGCCAAATCCTAAGCTAGAAATATGCCCCAACTGAACTCATAGCTGTTGTGAGTCAAGTTTGGATTTGTCTGAGGAGATCAAAAGTGGGAAGGAGTAGGAGAGGGAGGAGACAGATGGACAGAGAGACAGAGAGAGAAGGAATGAGACCTTTAAGAAAAACAGGTTGAATGTAAAGAGAATGGAAACATAGACTGTGCTTTTTGCAATTTCCACATGGGAGGTAAGAAAAACAGATTCACAGAATTTATTTTGGAATCCACTCATTCACATGTCTCTCTAAGCCGCCAAGTATGCATACACTCACAGTGCCCTCCTAATATCCAAAGACAGACCATCTCCACTTTTTACTCTGTTATTATCTTCTTGTGTAATTAACACTGAAAAGCCTTTTTCAATTTGGAAAAAAATAGTTCATCTTCCCATTTGAAACTAGCAAACTCCCAGAATTGGCTTACTTTGCACAATATTATTGCTGGGTTATATTTTACATTGTTTGATGGATATGTCAAATTCACTTTTTTCCTCCTAAGAAAATGCATGCTTTCTTATGAAAACCATGACAAAAATGAGTATGTGATTATCAACCATTCCAAAACAGAGCTTTCAGAATGGATAAAATGGGGCAATCTTAAGGAGAGTGCTGGACTATTAAGGTATTCTGGAGTGATTTGCATTTCTTTCCTAAACAATTTGAATAGCTGTATCAAGTAAGTGAAGAAAATGTAATAATAAAGGTATTTGTTGCATTTATGCTCATGTCGCATTCAAGAGGCTGTGAAATTGTTTTGCACGGAATTAAAATGTTGGACTAGTTCTTGGCATAATTCAAAAGCGAGCACTTACTTCTTCACACTCCTTGTTCTCTTCCAAATATAACAAAAGCAGTACTGGAAACCCTTCTGCAATCAAAATGTCTTTGGGGAGAAACAAACTCAATTTATTCTGGCTATAGGACATAGGTCTGGTTGGAGACATCTGGATCTATTAATAATAGCATATTCTTATTTATGAAACAGAAATTTCATTTTGAATAATTTTTTTTTCTTTTCAAAAGAAAGTGTAACAGAACAACCCTCTTCCTTAACAATTCAGGATCTCCAAAGTGTAAGCAGTGGAAAAAAGACTCTATGAAGCCTAGGAGGACCAAACTGACCAAGTATTTTCCTTGGGAGTTTTATGCTTTTTCTTGGGGCCTCTTCTCTTGCTCATCTCTAGGAAGCCTGCTTATCCTAAAAGCCCAAACAAAATTTAGCCCTTTCTTTGACTTTCCCCTTAGCACAATTGAGGCAGTATAATATATTAATATAATATGTTAATTGTTATTATATTAATAACATAGCATTGCAAATATTGCATAAAACCATCCTGATCTATATGGCTAAGGTAACTACCTGAGCTATAATTTCAGTGGAAGGACAGCAGGCACCTCTCAAACCTCACACTTGGGGAGATAGTGCTCAGAAGGCAGGAACTTCACTGAACATAGGAAGTGCCATAAGAAAGTGATGGGAAACAAAAAAGCATGATAAATGTCAACTCTAGTCATCCAACTGTAGTTGGTTGTAGAAACCAGCAACCACAAAAATGTGCTACTCTTTAACTCAAATATGTTCTCCAGGTTCCCATAAAAAGGAAGGCTCAAAATTCTTATCAGTGTATCCAGTATTCTTCCTTAGTTCCATCATGATGTAATCTTCAGAGACTCTAACTTGAGAGCTATGTTGTGGTATTAATTATCCCCAATTCATTCTACAAAAGATAGTAGGGAAACAAGAGAAGGGGAAGTGGGGGGAAATATCACGGCAAGAAAGAAAATATCGCTAGGAAGTACAATCTCTTTTTCTGAAATGGATATGAGATTATAGTTGACATTAACACTTCTTTCTTCCACTTTATGTCCTGTATTTCATTTGCCATTTTTTGGGCTGATTTGAGAGTCTTTGCCTGGTGAGGTCATACAAAGCTTCATTCATAAGGTATCTGCTATTTCTGGATTTTGTATAATCTTATGTACAATAGGCAGCCCCTGCCATAAAATGATACTTATTTCTGCTCCCATTTATAATAGCAATCCTATTTCTCCTGAAAACTAGGAAAAATAAAACCAGTAAGCATCAGAACCTTCCTTTTGTTCATTTATTCAGTGGCATGAAATTCCTACAATGTCTAATGCACAGTCTCAGCTTCTAATTTAATAGAATCCTCGTTAGACCACCTGGTGGATGCATTCCGCCATTGGGTTTTAATACCTCTAAAAGAGTAGCACTTAGAGAAACATGCTACTAAATGGAATTTTGGCAAGTTGATCATTGCAAGAGTGAAACAGTCACTGTTATTTCTATTGTCTAGACCCATATTTTCTGGCAATGGGAGGGAAAAACACAAAATATTAGTTGTTGATTCTTTATTAATTTCTATAGGTTAGAAGCCAATTTCCAAAGGTCATCCAGTAATTGTGCATATTAAGGTTTTGATACACCAGTTGCCTTTCTATTAGATCAGATTCTTTAGACATGATGACTAAGGCATTTAGAAGTTCATAGGTAGGGTGGGCAAGGAAAGAAAACCTAAATACAGATAGTTGTCTCTTCCAGAAGAAGGTATCAATACCATCATTGGGTGACTGGCTTATTCTCTTAACCTATGGGACCGCATCAGGCCTCAGGATGGGTCACTGTTGCTAGCAAACTGGGCGCCCATCCGTGACAGTAATCAGGTCAGCCTTCTGAAGACTAAATTAGACGAGTAAACTACAAAACAAAGTAGGCAATGGAATGCACTGCTTAGAATTCTGACTGTGAGGAAAGTTACTCTTTCTGGTGTCTTCCAGGCCCCTAGAACTACAAAGTTCACAGCAATCCATTTTGACTGGTACCAGCATACAGTGAAACACTTTCTGTTGTCAAGGTTTTAATGCTTTTTCCTTCAGGTAATGGAAGTTACCCATGAAGCCATAGGTGCTGCCTCGAGGAGGGATTGCAGCTTGAGAGAAGTGGGCCCAGTGGGCATTCAAGGCCTGTGCTTTCAAGGCCTGCCTGAGCCAGGTCTTATATATATATCACCTTTATCAATAACAAGAAGGTGTTACCAGCTGTGATGGCTAATTTTATGCATCAGTTTGGCTAGGTTATGGTATCCAGTTGTTTGGTCAAACACTGGCTTAAATGTTGCCATGGAGATATTTTACAGATGTGATTCGTGTCTATGATCAATTGACTGCAAGAAAAGATTATCCTCAAGAACATGGGTGGGTCGTATCCAATCCTTTGGAAATCAGAAATGCAAAGAACTGAGTTTCTAGTCTAAGGAATTTGAACTCAAGACTTCAACCTCACTCAAGGTAATTTCCAATCTCCAGCCTGCCCCCATAATCACATGATAATCAATAAATCTCTTTCTCTCTCTCTCTCTGACTCTCTCTCTCTCTCCCCATACACAAGCGCATAGGCACACACACACATACACACACACACACACACACACACATGTCCCGCTGTTTCTATTTCTCTGGAAAACCCTGAATGATCCATCAGCCTTCTGATTTTATAGCTTCCTAGGCAGTTCAAAAGGGATACCTCAGGACACATGATCAGCTGCTGTCCCTTGACCAAGTATTCAGTCTATATGTGTGTCCTGGGGGGAAACCAGAAGCTGTTTCTTAAAAGAGAAGGGTTATTAGGTGACAAGGTATGGCTATTCTCAAAGTCCTACAGTCTCCTCTGCAATTATCTTATTGTGCCTTTCCACTAGTTCCAGATAGCTTCCTGATCTGTCAGAAACACTCCCAGCATCACTGGGTCCACCAGTTCAAAAGCAATCTCAGCATATTGCTTGCCTTGAAGCCCAGACCTAAAGGAGACCTTTTTCAAACTCTGGCCATCTATTAAGAATAAGTTATTCCTAGATATCAAATAGGTCTACCAAACATTCTTTTTTTTTTTTTGGCATGGGCAAGCTCCAGGAATTGAACCCTGGTCTCCAGCATGGCAGGCCAGAACTCTGCCACTGGGCCACCATTGCACTGCCCTCTTGGTTCTTTTAAAGTTAGGGATGTAGCAATATAACTTTTACTTTAAACAGGTCTTCATGACACTCCTCAAATCAACACAGCCTTGAAAGTGAGGCCCGAGAATCTGGTATTTCAATAGAAATGCATCTTTAACTCTCTGGTAATCATGTTATCTTTCATGGTTTCTAGAATCCTTATTGCTCTCTAGGTCCTGTAAACATATCTGTATAGCTGTTGCTGCCTTGTTGCAAGTTGATGAGGGTAAAGAGCAGTCTGTCAGGTAAAAGCAAACAGCTTCTGGTGTTATTGATATAATGAAGGAAAAAAGAAAGGCATTTGCAGCAATAGCTGCAAAACAGTTACCAGGGCCTATGCTAATTTATTCCAGTAAAAGAGACCACATATGGACCAACAGCTGCAATGGAAGATATCACCTAATTAAGGCACGGTAATCACTGTCATCATTCCAGACCATGTGTCTTTGGAGCAGGTCAACCACGTGACTTAAACAGGCTTGTGTTGGAAAACCCTCACTCATGCTTCTTTCAAGCAAAGTACTTCCAACACTCAAGCCAGAACACTGATTCCACAATCTATTTCATGTGCACTTTTTGAAAAATTCAGACTGACGTATGATCATGTTTCTCTTTCCCTCATCTTACCCCCCTCAGCATTATTTCTCAAATACTTTTCTCAAATTTTTGTTGATAAAGACTAGAAAAATCTTCAAATTGCTCTGATATATACATGGTCTCCTCCAAGGTTTGACATTGTAATTGGCTCCCCCAGAGGATTCTGTGATCTGACGTTTGATATAAGTCAAGAGGTAATGAAGAGTGGTGGGATGGGGTAGGAGAAGTATTGGCTCCTTTTTCAAAGGTGGTGACCCCAGGTAAGTTCAACGGAAGGTCTCACGGCACAGAAGGAACTATCAGAGCTGAGTTGGGGCCAGGGAGCAGCTGCTTTTTCTGATGAGGGGCGTCTGTGAGCTTGGAGACTTGGGATATTCTGAGTCATCCAATATTCCTCCCTTATGTTTTCATCCCATTATTCAGGTTAGACAACATTACCATTATTTAATCAAAAGTAGGATTTTAGAATGAAGGAAATGGCCAATTTACTCTATTTTTATTTATATTTAATATCACTGAAGTAAGGAGTAACAGACAGCAAATGTTATTGGTGATGGAAAATCACTGCATTACTCATCAGATGAAAGTGAATTTTTTTTCTAAAAACATACATGTGGTGGACAAAGCACTGCCTTTATTGCTATGTTTGTATTTATTTGGCAAGTTTATAAATATATAACAAATTCACAATGTCTAGGTTAAATGTTCCTGTCGAGGACAAATGTTTCTCCCATTAGGGCAAATTAGTCTGAAAACCCTAACTGCAAGAATTATTTTATATGGTGGAAAAATACAGAGGGTAAATTCATTGGAAAATAAGGTTTTGAGAATAAAATTCCAAATTAAATAATGATTTTATAATGACACCAGGTGACTCCAGGGCATGCTTTACTGGGCTATTAATACAAGCTTTGAGCAGATGAAGGCACCCAAGGCAGACATTAATCGACACTAAAACACGCCCTGTCATGCTTTAATGCTAAATTAATTAAGCAATAACATGACCTGTATGAAGGTCTTTCTTGGTCAAGCATTACTGAGTGGAAGAGATAAACGTATCTTCACATATTGCTTGACCAAACAATTGTTAGTTTGCAAATGTTCTTTAAAAAGTGCATTTTCTCCCCTCAAAAGTTAGTTCAAACTTATTTTAGAGTAATTTTTAGTACTTTTAATTCAAAGCCCTATCAGTTGTTTAAAGCTTTCCTTTTTGAACTTACAAATATAACTGCACATCTGATGACTTTGATTTCACATAGTTTTCATTTGATTATTATTAGGCTGATCAGTAAGTTTTAAAGTAGAGAAGTAAACCAAAGTAGATTCAAACTACACCTGTATTTGCTATAAGAAATTTACAGTCTACTGAATTTCTCCACAGCACTTACAAATTCTCTCCATTAATTATTTTTATTAAATTCCTTTAGAGCTTATTTTCTCTAAATTTAATTTTACATTTACTGTTAGTGAGAAAAAGTTCTTAAAACATTAAAAATGATAATTGCTTTGTAAATATAGATGCAGCTCTTCACATGAAAAGAGATAGGAAATTAAGCCTCAGGAAATACATTCAGTATATGGTTGCTTCAATTTGCTAATGCTGTTAGAATGTAATATACCAGAAGTGAATGGGCTTTTTCAAAGGAGAATTATTAGGTTACAAATGTACCGTTCTAAGGCCATGAAGATGTCCAAAGTAAGGCATCCAGAGAAAGATACCTTGACACTGAAGATGGGTCGCCAGCATCTGGAACACCTTTGCCAGCTGGGAAGGCACGTGGCTGATGTCTGCTGTTCCTCGCTCCCAGTTCATTGTTTTCAGCTTCTGATTCCAGTGGCTTTCTCTCTAAGCATCTGTGCATCCTCACTTAGCTTCTCTGGGGAAAACTCTGGATTAGCATCTCCAAATGTCTGTGACTTGGTTTCATCTCTCTGCTCTAAGTTCTCTATCATAAAGGGATCCAGGAAAGGATTAAGACCCACCTTGAATGGGTGGGATCCCATCTCCATGGAAACAACCTAATCAAAAGGTTCCGCCCAACAACAGATCTGCGCCCACAAAGACTGGATTAAAAGAACATGGCTTTTCTGGGGTACATAAAAACTTCAAACCAGCTAGATGGTATAAATTATATAATACAGCTTTCCCACCAATTTTGGTTTTTGTCTGTTTTGGAAATGAATGTATCATGAGTGCCTAGGAAAATACTTTGTACACAAAGATTCTCAAGAAATATTCATCAAATAAATGAATAAATGAAAAAATTCTTACTATGCACCAGGTACTATACTAAGGAACCAAAACAAAAACATGATTCTCAAGTTGTTCACACCTTCTCAAAGAAATGAGTGCTTCTTTAGGTCATTATGATACAATCCTGTTTTCGAAATTTCAAATATTTTTTTCATTTTAAAGTTCATTTTGGCGGCTATTTGAGAAGGTTTGACAGGGCCTATCTTGAAAAATGTACATGTTTTCACGAGGCTGGGTGAGGAGCTACACTTTAGGCAGAAAAAAATGCTGCAAACAAAGGAACAAAATCATAGCATTTCCTTGTGACAACAGCTTTCAAATAGGAGTGAAGGTGGGTGCCAGAAATACAGGAGATAAGACTTGCTGAAACCTTGAATTTGGGTGGTAGGGGGCCTAAACACATGAGAAAGGATTTTTAAAAAGAAAAGAATAGTAACTGTGTTCAGCGTTGCATAGGGGAAATAAGAAAATCTGAAATATATCCACATTAGCTATGAGAAGTTCCTTGATGACCATTGCAAGAAAGTGCTTAATAAAATGTTTGCCACAGAAATCAAACTAGAGAACCAAAGGGTAAACAGAATGGCAAAGATATTTTTTGAAGGAAGAAAAGATGGAATATCACTTTTTCCTAATTAAAATAATAATAATAATAATAAAGCTATAGTAATCAACTCAGTGTGATACTGAAGAATTGAGATGGAATCGGATTAAGGGCCAAGAAACAGACATTACATGTCAGAGGGCAACATATGAAAGAGGCATCACAAATCACTTGGAAAGAATGGATTATTCAATAAGTGGTGCTGGATAATATAAAGCTAAAACCATACTCATTCTGTAAACACGATACATACATACATGTACACATGCACAAATTTCAGGGGGAGTAAAAGCAAAAAGTAAAACTTTTAGAGGAAATATGTTTAGTATATGAGTAAAGGAAAAGATTTTTTAGAACAGGACACAAAGCAGAAGCATATAGAAAGATTATGATTTGGCAACCATCAAAATTCAAATTTTAAAAAGTCTTCAATACGGAAGACACCATGAAGCAAATTTAAGGACAAATCACAGATTGGAAAAAGTTATTTGTAATCCAATTAACTTAGAGCTAGCATTCAGAATATATGAACAAATCCTATAAATCAATATAAAGAATCCAATAGAAAACTGGGATCTATATAAATAGATAATTTATAGAAGAAACAAAGATATGCCAATAATCATATGAAGAGTTACTCATCCTCACTGGTTCTCAGTACAAATTAAAACAAGAAAATACCACTTCATATTGATCCAATTGGCAAAACTAAAAGTGTCTGGTTGCTGATGAGAGTACACAGCTACACCCAAGAGAAATTTGACAATATCTGTTAAATTAAAACTGCACAAACCACAGTACTCAGCAATTCCACTTCCAGATATAGCTAATGTTGAAATCCAACACAAGTACACAATGAAACATGTGTAAGGAGGATCTTTTAGCACATATTCTAAGTGAAATATTGGAGAGATCACTGTTGCTCATTAATGGAAGAATGGATGAAAACTGCTGCTGAGCCATCCTGGGAAGCCTCTTAAAGTAATTAAAATGTATCGATATTGATAAATCCAAAAACATAATGCTGAATGAAAAAAGTAATTTATCAAGTCCTGAAACCTAGAGCAGACAAGTCTCTCTAGAATGTCAATTAGTTCCATCCCCCTACCCCATATTATTGACAGCCCCTTCCAAAATGAAAAAGTTAGAATGGGCAAAGTCCAAATACCCCTAAAGAGTGGGATAGAAAGATCAGAGGTGATGGTGAAGTTATACAGAGAAGGTAGGGTTTAACGAATGAATATGACTGCTGAATCATTATATTGCTATTTCTTTTAGTCTCCGGTATCCTAGAACAGCTAGAAGTAAGAACACAAAATTATGGAAATGTAACCCATACCAACGCCTGAAATCTGATGTACAATTAAGTGCTGCGATGTGCTCTGAAATTTATTGCTTTTTCGTGTACACGTTATTTTTCACAAAAAAGAAAAAAAGTCAGTTGTGATGATAAAAAAAAAATATTCCTTCTAGCCTCCAATGTCTTGGAACAGCTAGAAGAAAAAAACTGAGATAACGGTATGGTAGCCCATGACAAACTCTGCGATCTGTCCTGTAACTACTTGTTGAAGAGTGCTTTGAAAACTATTGCTTTTTTCTTTCTTTGCTTTGTATATATGTTATAGTATACAATAAAATAAGGTTTTAAAAAAGTAATTTGTCAGTGAATATGTACAGGATAACAGCATTTATGAAAAATTCTAACTGCATACTAATATGTATGTTTTTATGGCCACATATGGTAAAAATATAGAATCATGTCTGAGTATAATACATCCAAATTTAGGAGAGTTGTTAACCTTGGAGAGAGAAGACCAGGAATGGGAATGTAGAAATAGACTTGAAACTCTGCCATTTCCTCAAGCAAAACTGTCAAAATGATAACGTTTGTTCACATGTGGAAGGAGTACAGGGTAATTCATCATAGTATTTTTGGTTTAATTAAAAACTAATGATTAAAAATGAAATATCAATAATTAGAATTTAATGTGATAAGTGCTATATCAGATGTCTACACAGGTGCTTATAAGTTAACATTTTATGATGTATTTTACATTATAGATATTTTAAATTCAGTGAGGGAAAGGGATGTTCTGTTTGATTGTTTAGTAGAAGTTTACGCAAATAAGTGTAGATCCACAGGACCTGGCAAGATAAGTAAGCTTCATTAACAGACAATTGGGGGGGAAAGGCTCTGGATCTCAGTCACTGATTGTATATATTGAGTTTGTACCATGTTCCAAGCAACATTCTAGATGCTGAGGATCTAGCTAAAGTCCATGTGTTCTGCACATACTGCTGTTGGTGAGGTGAAGTAAGGATTTGATTCAGCAACTGGAGATCAGAGGATGATTTTGACAAGAGCATTTCTGTTCAGAGGATGAGGGTAAAAGTCTGATTGCTCTGGATTTAAGAGATAAGTAAAAAAGAAGAGTTGGAGAAGCTAAGTCTACAGAACTATTTCAAAGAGGTTTCTGTTGTTTTTATTTTTAAAAAGCATCAAAGACATGGGGTGATAGGTGGGGGGGTCAAGAGATAGATAAATGAGGTCAAGAGAAGGAGAGTTTAAAATGAGGTAAATAATGTTTTTGTTTGTTATTGTTGATAGGAGTGATGGGAAGAGAGAGACAGGAAAAGAGAAAGAGACGATCTAGAGTCAAGATCTAAAGCATTAGATAAAAGCAAAGATATTCTGTCTATTGTAAGATGAGGAAAGGCAGCTGTGGGTATAGATTCTGGCCAAGAGGGATAGAGACGGGATGCAGTTTATGGAAGTTCTTTTTCAATTGATTGAATTTTCTTAGTGAAATAGGAAATAAGATTCTGGCTATAAGTAAGAATAGAAGAGGAAGTGACGGCAATGTGAGGTGAGAGGAGATTATATGTGAGTAATTTATCTAGGTGAGTGGGTGAATGCATGGACTCCGGAAATGTAGTGTGATGGCTGGGAATTATTAAGGAGCAACTTAAGTTAATGATCATGAATTTAGAATGAAACCAGCCCACATGGTTTTATCTTATTCTCCAACCATGCACAGCTATGTTCAACTGCACAGGTACCAAAGCAGTGAGTTTTAATTATTTTAAGGTTGATCTTTTGCAAGGTATTATGATGAAACAAAAGACAGGGAAAGAGATTGTGGATGTTTTTAAGGGAGTAGTTAAAATGACTTATCATAGAATTTAAGCTCATTGTATAAGATAAAGAGGAAATCAGGTGGATGAGGGGCATTGAAAAGATGATGTGATCAAGGATTGTTGGGACTGTGGAAATAGAAGGATTATTGGAGTTACTAGATTACCAGAGAGGGAAAGAGCAGGTGAGATAGGAGGCATTCACCAGGGAGTGAACGTTTGAAGTTGAGATTGTGACAGTGTATCTGTTATTGCAATAACAGTCTGAAGCTGTGAAAATGCATAAGGTAACTAAGAAGAGCACAGAGAAAGAGAGAACGTGTAGAAAGATACTCGTTTCCTTTGACATTTCCCTCTAGGAAAAGGTAAGCAACTGTCTGCCCCATCACTACCTCCTAGTAGTGCAGGCAGCAAAATAAGAAAGCAGTGAAGAGGAAGGTGTGGTGCCCAGGAGAGGGGACAGGCCCACCAGGTAGAGAATCAAAGAGAGATGACAAGTGCCTGTCCCTGCCCTGCTCTTCCAAGCCCCTTCACTTTCAGTCATGAAACACTAGAGAACTATGCTTTCAGAATTCATCTCTAGCTTTATAATTATTTTAAAAGGTTGGCAAAAGTAGACTTTATACATGCAAGTTCTCGTGATGGGTATCTTTTTAAGTGCATATCTATCAAAGTGGCCATCAAAAGAAAACTTTGGAATCTGTGTTTTGGCAAGTGTCAATTATTGCATCCTTTGAAGAAACAATTTTTGATTTAGGAACTTTTCAGACAAGCTTTTCTTGCAACTGTAGAGAACACCAATATCACTATCAAAAGCAAGAAACCCACCCAATCTGAAATTGAGGGTGAAATATTCTTATGAGAGCCACACAGTGGTTAACTATCTATCAACATAGCATTCGTGGAAAGTCTAGCTTATTAAAAAAAGGTTAAGAAGGAACATTTCAATGCAGCTGATTTATCCTTACTCTTTTCTGCACAGACATTGAATACCCTGAAGCTTCTGAAAAGAGGGATTATGGGCACGTCTAACATGACCACTACTTTGATGCCCAAGCTTGAATCTTCTCATTTAAACTTTAGTGATAACTCTGCCTTCTACATGCATAGAAATATCTGGTGCTGGGTTTTTGTTCCCCTCTGCAGTATGCTCATTGGAGGGGCACTTGGATATATTTTGTTCAAAGTCAGTGAGACTTACATCAGTGAAAGATTCAGGCAGTGTCTACAAAATGAACATTTGGTCTGATGTAGCTTGCTGCGACCAGCTGCAACAACCAGCTGCGTCTCCTCAAACTTCAGCCATCAGCCAGTTCCATAATATAATGGAAACTTAGTCACAGGACGCCTATGTGACAATGGACTTCACAAGGTCATTTTAGGAAGAGAAACTTCATTTTATCAGTTAATAAAAATACAAGGTTCTGAGTGACTTTGCACATAATGAAAAACAAGTGAAGCTACTGATATTTTATACAAACTAAATGCAGGTGAAGCACCAAAAGTTAACCTTACCTGACAGTTTAATCAAATACATGAATTGTGGATCAGCAAATGGAGTCACTACTGAGCCAAGAAATAAAGATTAGAAATGTACAAAATACTGATACCCATACAGATCCCATTTGTGTCTCAAAATTTCACAAAGTGAATGTGATTTGCCATTTAATCAACCTTCCAAGAATATCACCAACCAAGACAAGATTTGGAAAGGGAAGATTTAATTCACATGAGAAAATATGGTCATGGAATCACTAAATGTTAAAAATATAATCCTTGGATTTATAGCATATAATAAAGTATGAAGTAATTGTGTTAATAACAAAAAAATGGTTCTGGTGACTAATGGGCAACCCTAAAAAAGAACTGGATAATACAAATTATTCAACATCCAAGAGAGAGAGTGCTCTGATTCTAAATTACCAGTCTTGGTTTTTATGAAAAATATTCTAGAAGTGGAGCTTCAATTTCTCAGTGCAGTTTCACACCAGGCAGCCTGGTTATAAATAGCCTTTTGGGAACTGACCAAAGCCAATTTGTTCATTTTCCATTATGTTCTTTATGGCAGGGAGCATATTCTTCAGTAGAGAGTGATAGGTTAGTACTATGAGCTTTTCTCCCAGCCCCTCACTGCCAGTTTGTAGGATATAAGGAAAGCAAGGTACAAGAAACAAAGATACAAGAAATGTGGTCTCAGACCATATTTGGCATTCATAAAGACACTTATTAGCAAAAAGACAATAAAAATAGTTATTCAGCATGTTCCAAAACATCAACGAAGTCCCAGCTCTCTGGGTTTTTAGATTCTGTAATAGCACTTCTTAGGAAGAGGTTTACTAGAGGCAGATGAGATGATATTGAAGAGGTAGAAATCAGATGACATTCTTATCAAATCAGAAGACAAGATCTACTGATAAGCATCTGATCTTGGGGCTAGAACATCATTCAGAAGGACATAGGGTATTGGAATCCTTATTCTTGCAATGGCAGATGGATTTTTTATAATACTTTAGCCAATAGACAACTTGCATACCACCCTTTTCATCAATGTCTCAATATACTTATATCAACCATTTGTGTTATTCTGGATTTTTGTGTCATATATTTGGGAGCTTGGTTATTTGACAAATAGATTTCTATAGGTTTCATGTCTTCATGGGGAGTATGAATTTTATGAGCATTGTTTGGAACTCTCTATTTAGTGTTTTAATTTTAATTCCATTTTATGCAAAAGTGATATTATTGATCCTACATTTTTGGGTAGATGTATGAGAGATCCTTAACAAACAACATTTTTAAAAAGTGTCTTTTTGGTTTTAGTTAAAAATGCAAGCAGTTCGTATCAAATTCCTTTTCCTTAACCCAATCTGAAATTCTTATCTTAGGCCTTATTTCTTCATCCATTGCTCAGGATGACATCTTCTTTTGAGTATGATTTCCAACAAATGGCCAAAAAGTTTTCTAAGAAAAAATTTGGGGGGCTTATTTAGAACTCAGTTCTTCTTTTGAATGACTTATTCCATTTCTTGCTCTCGTAATATATTTTTCTTATTGATTCTTTCTTTGTTTATTTATTTTTTACTCATCTTCAAATTTTAAAAAGTCAATAAGAGCATGTTTTTGCTAGCAGTCAGAGAATTTTTTTACTCAGGCTTCTTGACTCATTTAGGTGCTAGTGAAACCTTCTTGTTCATTCTCTAGTCAAATGACAGGCTGAAATATGTCACTATTTCTTAGCATTTGACAGCCAGCCATCTGGTAACACTTTGCTAGATTTAGTTCTTCCATTTAGTATTCTTACTCTCTAGTTCTCTGATACTTTGAACGTGCAAAATGATCATCTTTAGCATGTGTAGTAACTGGACTCTTTGCCTCCTGCTACAGTGCTTTACTTTTGGGGACCCCAAAGTTTAGGATACTGTACATACCGCAATTTCTTCTTTCCTTTCACTTTCAACCTTTTAATGCTCTGAAAGCCTTCAAGTTGATTTAGAAACATTGAGGAAGTTATGGTTAATAACAGTACTCTGAGGATCCAGGAGAAGGATATCTACCTGACTATGATATTAGAGTCACTAGGGTTCTGAAACAAGGACGCAATGTGGGTAAAGGAGCAAAAGGTTCAAGTGCTTTTCAATGCCTTTGTAGGCAAATGGGCTGCTCTGCACTAAGGGGCAACTGGGTAAGCAACTGATTATTCTCTTCATCCAGCTCTAATAGCTTCATGTTCCATGAAAATTCTTTCAGAGTTCAGGAAATAGATTATTGTCAGTCTTAGTTTTGGTTTTATTGTCTTTTTCTCTACTTTGGGTATCTGAGTGAGAAATAGAAAGAGTGAGCCAATTAAGGGTGACCTATGAGATGCCACTTAAGCTGAAATGATCTATGTTTGCTTCTTTATATTTATACTAGACCTTATTGTTATCTTCACTTGAATTACTATAATAGCTAATGAACTAGCTCCCCAGCACCAATCCCCTCCCACTCCTGTCCTACCACATTGCCACTAAGCAGATTCCAAACCAACTAAAACAACAAAATTCATCGTGTCTCTTAATATTTAGCTGCCACCAGGACGAACTACAACCTCCTTAGATTGACCCAGAAAATCACTGGTAAAGCTTAACCCATCATGATTCCAAACTTCATTCACTGTCACGATTCTATATTGTACCATGTCACTGTCATTCTTGTCACACTAAGTGCCTGATACTCCACAGATACTTAAAGCTCCTTTGCCTCCCTGTGCCTGTCTTCATGCTGTTCTCACTGCTTCAAATGTCCTTGGGCATTATCTTTAATTAGAAAACTATTTTCTATTCTTCAAGACCCATCTTACCTGTCATTTTTGCATTACGTATCTGTAGTATAATATTTTTCCAAGCTTATTTGATAAGGAAACACATATTGTGGAACTAATTTTCTACAGAGCTAATATGGGAGGAATACTAGGCTACAGTGAAGGTTACATTGGCAGCCTTGAGAGAAAGGGAATTTTAAGCATGGAAGGATAAGACTACAAATTTAGGCTGAATCTAGGTTGAGTAGATGATCTGCACACTATACACTGGAGTTCATACATTATCATGATCACTGTGTTACAGACACACAAAATTCACTTAAGGGCTGTTGTAATTGCAGTGCCAATAATTACTTTATTCTTTACCTCTCCCAAATGTAGTAATGGGTCAACTCAAGGTTTCTGGCTCTTACAGATTGTTCTGGTCCTCTGGTCCTGCTCATGTGTCACCTGGATGTAGTACCACTTCCGTCTTATGCTGGATAGTGCTGGGGCCGTCCAACATTATAGTTTAGTACATCTGACAGACCCAAATCATGATTACAATTCCAATGCACAGTCACTTGGTGTCTTCCTGTCTCTACCAAAGCCCATTGCTAAGCCAGAATTTTTTTCTCAAAAGGATTATACTGTTCTGCTATAGATGGCCTGACCTTGCTTCAGAAGTCCAGGCCTGTATTGTGATTCTCCCTCTGGATATTGTTGCTAGCTCCATACAGCATATTTCCCCACCACTAATACTTCTAATCCAAGTGTCTGCTGGGTCATATCACCCACACAGCAGGGCTGTTTGCACCACAGCCTGGACCAGCTGCCAAGCTCTTTCCTGCTCAGAGACCCCATTCAAAGCAAGTGGCCTTTCATATCAGCCAACATAAGGACAATTGAGGTACCCTCAAGAATGCAAAGAGGCCCACCAAATACTGTGCTTCCTTCTTTGTGGTGGGAAATGAAAGATACAATGATTTGTCTCTTACTTTGGAGGGACTATTTCAGTATGACCCTGACTACTAAGATATCCCAAATTTTACTGATATAGAAGGCCCCTGGATCTTTATAGAACTTAAATCATAACCTCTTGAACTCATGTGTCTTGTTGGGTCTTCAGCATGCTAGTTATTTCTTGCTTACCTGGAGAAATTAGCATAATATCTTCACTGAAATAGAACATTGTGTTCAGCATGATACCCATATAATCCTGATCACTTTGGTTATATCGTGGCAAAGGTCAGGAGAGTTAACATAATCTTAGAGCAAACTATAATTGTATATAGTTGCCTGTTACAAGTAAAAACAAATTGTGATTCCGTTTCTTTATTGGAAGTAATAGAGGTACTCACCAAATTAGTAGCCTCGTACCACGGATCTGAGGCCATGCTAAATGGCTCAAGAAAAATAGCTCATTTGGAACAGCAGCTTCAATTAAGGAGTTGAGTTTGTAGGAGCCTACTGTTATCCTTGAGAATCTAATATGTTCTGCAGTCACCACACTTGTGAATTAAATGAAATAAGATGAGTGCTGCTACCCGGGACAGTTTAGAGCTGAGCTGTCCAATAAAAGTAGCCATTAAGAGGCTATTTAGATATACATTTGAATAAATTAAAATTGATAAAATGTAAAGTTCATTTTCTCAAATCACATGAGCCAGATTTTAAGTGCACAATATAATTGCAGAAAGTTCTATTGGACAGTACTGCTTTACATTCTTAAATGTAGAATTACTATTTTGACTTGGGTGGGATGCAGTCTCAGAGGCTCCTATTTGTACTTCCCCATTATGAAAGCTCTTATACCACAGACCAAGGAACTAATGTGGGGGTTGTGCTACTTACCAAATATGCCAATCTCAATTGTATGTTCAAGGACCAGGGAAATGACCATTGACTATGTCAGCAGAACCAATGGACCCACTGTAAGCCAGATATTGGGAAAGGCTCCTTTTATTACCTCACTACCAAATGCCTCCACTCTAAAAGGGGGCCATGATGACACTTTGTGTCTCAGGATATCAGTGCTAACTTGGACTCTGTTTTAATTTCCTAGCTACTAAAACAAATGCCACTCAATAGATTGGCTTAACAACAGGAATTTATTGGCTTATGATTTCAAAGGATAGAAGGTTTGTTTCTTCCCAATTGGTATCTTCCAGCTAGCCAGCAATTTGAGGTGGTTCCTTGGTTTTTCCATCACACGGCAATGCACATGGTAATATTTTTGCCTTTCTCTTCTGGGTTCCATTGACTTTCAGCTTCCGACTACTCTTGTGGCTTCTCCCCCTGTGGCCTTCTCATTAAGGCATCCAGTAATAAGATTAAGACCCATCTTGATTCAGTTGGGCCATACCTTAACTGAAATAACCTCATCTAAAGGTCCTATTTAAGCAACTTAAAGAACCACATATCTAGGAATAAGCTTAACCAAGAATATAAAGGACTTGTATACAGAAAACTACTAAACATTGCAGAAAGAAATCAAAGAAGACCTGAAAAAATGGAAAGACATTCTGCGCTCATGGATTGGAAGGCTAAATGTCATTAAGATGTTAATTCTACCCAAATTGATCTATAAATTCAATACAATATTAATCAAAAATTTCAGTAGACTTCTTTGTAGAGATGGAAAAGCTAATTATCAATTTTATTTAGAAGGGTGTGTGGCCTCAAATAGCTAAAAACATCTTGAAAAAAAAGAATTATGTGGAAGGTATCACACATCCTGACTTTAAAGCATATTATAAAGCCACAGTGGTCAAAACAGCATGGTACTGCCATAAAGATGAACATATCAACCAATGGAATCAAAGTGAGAGATCAGAAATAGACCCTCAGATTTGTTGGTCAATTGATTTTTTTTTATATGCTATATGGTGGGAGTCACATTTTGTCATTTTTCCATGTGACTATCCTATTATTGCAGCACCATTTGTTGAAGTTTGTTTGTTTGTTTGTTCTTTGCTTGTTTGTGTTTTTGGAGGGAAGTGTATGGACTTGGAATTGAACCCAATCCTCAGCATGACAGGCAAGAATTCTACCACTGAACTACCCTTGCACCCCCATCAATTGATTTTATTTTTTTGCATGGGCAGGTATTGGGAATCAAACCTGGGTCTCCAGCATGGCAGGCAAGAATTCTGCCTGCTGGGTTATCATGGCCCACCCCAGTTGATTTGTTTTGTTTTGTTTCTTTACATGGGCAGGCACTGGGAATCGAACCCAGGTCCTCTGGCATAGCAGGCAAACATTCTTGCCTGCCCCCCCAGTTGATTTTTAATAAGGCTTCCAAACCCACTCAACTGGGATAGAACAGTCTCTTCAACAAATGGTGCTGGAAGAACTGGATACCCATACCCAAAAGAAAGAAAGAGGACCTCTACCTCACACCCTATACAAAATTAGCTCAAAATGGATCAAAGACCTAAATAGAAGAACCAGTAACATAAAACTCTCAGCAGAAAATGGAGGGAAATGTGTCCAAGATCTGCTAATAGGTGGTAGTTTCTTAGAATTTACTCACAAAGCACAAGCCATGAAAAAAAAAAACAGATAAATGGGAACTCCTCAAAATTGAATACTTTACTGCTCCAAAGGACTTTGTCAAAAGGGTGAAAAGGCAATTGACTCAATGGGAGAAAATATTTGGAAACCACATATCTGATATGAATTTGACATCCAGAATATATAAAGAAATTCTACAACTCAACAATAAAAAGGCAAACAACCCAATTAGAAAATGGGTAAAAGACAGGAATAGACATTTTTCCAAAGAGGAAATACAAATGGTTAAAAAGCACATGAAAAGATACTCAGCTTCACTAGCTATTAGGGAAATGCAAATCAAAATCACAATAAGATATCTCACACCTACTAGAATGGCTGCTATTAAACAAACAGGAAACCAGAAGTTCTGGAGAGAATGTGGAGAAATTGAAGCACTTATTCACTGTTGGTGGGAATGTATCATGTTTTGGTGGTTCCTCAGGAAGAAAAGAGTTGCTTACAACCCGGCAATTCCACTACTTGGATATATACCCAGAAGATCTAAAAGCAAGAACAGAAACAGACATTTGAACACCAATGTTCATAGCATCATCATTTACAATTGCCAAAAGATGTATCCATCAACAGATGAATGGATAAACAAAATGTGATATGTACATTTGATGGAGTAATATTATTCAGCTGTAAGAAGGAATGATGTCCTGAAGCATGCAACAACACAGATGAACCTTGAGAATATGATGTTAAGTGAAATAAGGTGGACACAAAAAAGACATTGTTGTGTGATCTCACTGATATGAAATGATTATAATTTGTAAACTCATAGAGATAAGATATAGAATACAGGTCATTCATCCTTGCTTTCTTCTGATGGTTGGAGCTGAAGAGTGCCCATACTGACTACCCAGATATTTTGCCCCTATGGACTCCATGTCCTATTAACCATTCCCATAACTGTCAACAGGGCAGACTTTCTTGAACGTCATTCCAGGCCTGTAACTCATTAAAACTGCATCCACCTGACTTCCTGCATGTAAATGTTGCCATCCAGCCATTTTGTTTCAGAATCCTCTCTGTTCTGTAATGGTCTTTCTTAAAATCAGCTCTGGCTTGCAGAAAAGTCACACTAAGCTTTTTATTGATGTTGGTGCTCAGCTCACAAGTGCATTCCTTATGACCTAGATAAATGATTTATCTTCTGGGCCTTTCCATAGAACACAATCACAATCACCTGATGGGCCTTCCATCAGGAAATTTGCATACTATATTCTTTAGCATGCACTTCCTCAAGTCTCTCAACGTTTCTTGCATCATCTGCCAAGATAATCCTGGCATTTCAATGGCATTTAGAGTGCGCTATCGTTTTTACCTACTTTTGGAGCATGCTAGTCACTAGTTTGCCCATCTTTTGAGGTCCTTCTAGGGTTTTAACCTTTCATATCTCAAGAGAGTGCACCCATGTAAACACTCCCCTATCTAATCTTATGCTCTGACCCTTTAATCAAGGACCCTCAGAATGCAGGCCTTTCTCAGACATGAGTATCGTCCCTTTCTTCCCCTGTTAGGCCCACATGACTCTAGCTGGGTTATTCAGTGACTTAATCCTAATTATAATGACTAACAGTCAGGATGTGGGGTGGAGACATGTTCAAAGGGTATTGTTGTCTTCAAGTAAAGGGAGAGTGCTAGCTGTTAATAGGGAAGAGTTGGTCACTTCTGTAACCTCAGGGGATTCAAAATTCTAAGGAACATCAGCCAGGATGTCCACATCCCAAGCATAAGGAACAATATTTTCCCAACAAGGGCCCTTTCCTTTACATGAACATACCTTGGTTGGGCAATTAACCTTCTGTGGAGATCAGCCATTTGACTATTAAGTCTTGGAACTGGCTCTAAGCCTTTTCTGCTTTCTACTGTAGGAAATGAAAACTTCTTTGTAGGCTACCAGAAAGACCCTCTGACTTTCATACATGGCTTTCAATTAATCTCTACTATTAGGCCAATGGTTACTAGTTATGACTTTTACCAGGGTGTTAGTAAAATTTAGCAATATCTATTTAATCTCATTAGTTTAAATTACTATATTTTCCTTATGTCTCAAATGCCTGAAACATCACACCAATTAGAGCATTGTCCTCTGATGGTATACCATTACAGTTTACCACCACTAGATTTTTAACTGTTTTTGACAATCATAGCATCACATTTTGATATGCTTCCACTAGAAGGGGCATTTGGAAGGCACTTCTCTGAGTTCAACATAAAGTCAATACTTAATCTCCATGCATCAGCCAGAATTGCTGCAGGAAAATTTAAATCACTGCAGCTTTGGGGTGATTGTGGCTCCTGAGCTGGTTGATGACCAGGTCCTACTTGGTCTTCTGTTAAAATGTTGCTTTAGTTCCTAACAGGTTTCAGGTACCAACAATAATACACCATTACCCAAAATGAAAAATAACAAGCACTTTCCCTGCTCATTTTGTCCTCACCTGAGTATTCTCTACCAATTGTTTTCATATATATTATTAGTGATACTTTTCATTGTACAGTCGGGGCCATAACAGTCCTAAATGTGAATAGACAGAATATATAGAAAGTGAAATTTCACATTAAGGTTAGAGAGTAGTAGGGTCCAAGTTGTTAACAGTAAAGGAATAGCAACATTATGCCTTGACTACTCTATTTATAATCTTCATTCGTTCAACCAACTCTGAAGGACTGTTATGCAGAAGGCACAAAATAAGGCAGTCAGAACAGAGAGCTGAACCAGGCTTATCATTAGAACTCAACCTATTCATTAACTCCTCTGTAAGGCTCTCTGTGATCAACATTCCTCTTTTCATATTGGATTAGAAACCCTTCCTATGTATTCCAAGCATACATGTACAACCTCTAACAGAGCACTTTCTATAATATAGGATAGCAGAATTATTTTCCTACTTTCCTTAATGTAAGATAAAATACGAATAAATGAATAAACTGTCATCTATAACAACCATGATATTTTTCTGACTTTGTGTTTACCTCTCTTCTTCTCCCTTTGGGGTTTCACAATTCTCCCTTCACTTCTGCCCCTTAGGTTCATATTCTCAAGATATCTGCTTTTATCCACCATTGGTACAGCCATGGAAAAGAAAACTAAATTTGGAGGTATAATATCTGGGTTTGAGTTATTTACTAGTCATGTGATCATAAAAAGACATGTCCTACAGCTGAAATGTGGTGGCCTTTCATATAAGATGGGTATAATAATGCCAGAACTCCCTACCTCAAAAGTCTGTTGTGAGGGATCAAGTAATATGGATTAGATTAGGGTTCTTCATTCTCACACTGATATTTTGGGCTGAATGCTTTTTGTTTTAGGGTGCTGTCCTGTGCATTGTAGGATGTTTAGAAGTATTGCTGACCTCTAGATGCCACTAAATGCCAATAGTACTACCCCCCTCCCCCACTCCTCACCTCCAGTTTTGACAACCAGAAATGTCTTCTGACCTTGCAAAACGTCCCCTGGTGAACAGAATCACCTGAGGTTCAGAATCTTTGCCTTAGATGAAAGTGCTTTGTATATTGTAAACAAGTATGAAAATTTGAGTCAATATTTAGTTCATATCTTATTTACCCAACTAGAAGTGAAGACTTCTGTACAAGAACACAATTTAATCAATTTTTATATTTCCCATAAGACCAGCACAATACTCTATACTGGGTATGTCATCAGTGTGAGTAATAAATAAATGGATATTTCCTAATTCTGGTCACCTATATTTAAGAGTTCTAGGCCAAATATCTTTCTTTATATTTGTCTTACAGCAGTAAACCGAGAATTTTGTTTTTCAGAAGCCACTGCTGGATTGTACTAGTACCCTCAAAATTCTGGTATATTAGTCAGGATAGGGTAAGTTGACATCAAAGTATCAGCGAGTTAACACGACAAAGGTTGACTGTCCTCATGCACAAAGACTGCTATTACTCTCTAGGGAATGGGCCCTATGCAGCAAGTCAGAATTGCTTTAATCCTTTGATTCCACCATATCAGCATGTGTCCTCCTTGATTGATGCAGCTAAGAAAGAGAGTCTTATTGGGTTGAATGCTACCATGTCTGTCCACAGCCTTTGGCCAGAATAGACCACAGGACCCTATCTTAGAGCAAGGGGGCTAGGAATTGCTGAGGGAAGAGACTATTTGGAGCGTATCATTGCCTTTGTCACACTGGGCATCTATATCTTGTGGGTCACTTTAAGGTCACAAAATCCCAGTCTTTATTTCAAAATATTTACATAATCATGTTTCATGTGGGTTAATGCATGCATGGGGTGTCTTTTACTTTGTTTTCTCTTCTCATTGCCCTACGGTTTGGCTTTATGTTACAAACAGAAAAGCTGTTCAAGGCCCCTACCCCACCACTCTCCTACTTTATTGAACCTCTTCACCGTATCCCCTTCTCACTCCACAACAAAAGTTACCGAAGCAGACTTCCTTTGTGGAATATTTATTTTGATGCTCCCTTTTAATAATATTTATTTTTAAAAGTCTATTTTTTCTGTTTGTGAAGAAAAACAAATTGAAAATTGAATATGCTGATCTAGGAAAAAAAATAGATATGTATGTATGCCACTAAATATACATAGGAAAAAATGCATGGTCAGTTCATTTAATGTTCAATGCATAATTATAAAAAATGTAGCTTTTGCGGGAGGATTTAATTTAAGTCTACTTTGGGATGACAGCATGTGTGTAGCAGATGAGGTGCATCTCCCAAGCACCTCCTTCCCAGGACAAAGGCCCTCATTCCAGGGCTGGAAGTGATGGCTGCTAAGAGCTCATGGTAATTGTTCACTTCCAGAGAGAGCCCCCCGACCAATGGGATACCCCCCTCCAATAGTCAATGACCAGTCAAGGAACACCTATGTCTCTACAGGACCATCTCAGTGCCTGAGCTCCCTGCAGATCAGCAGAGGCCTCGGCTGCAGTTGTCTGGCAGTTCAGCTCCTCCTCTGGCCTAGTCTTGGTGCTTGTGCATTCTCAAACATGCTGTTTCCATGGGCACTTTCTAATAATCTTCCCATATTCATATTTCTGTCCCAGAATCTGTTTCCCAGGGAACCTGAGCTAAGAAAGTATAGATTATTATTTAATCACAATTTGTACTGTTATTTCCCATTGTGTAGCCCTTTTGCAAAGTACCTCCACCCAAATTATAAGCAGAATTCTAATTCATTTGTAAGTAGCAGTGTCATAATGTTGGGGGTAAGTGGAGTCAGGCCAAATGGAAAAGGAAGAATAGATGCATGTGTAAAATATTGAGTGTGAGAAGAATTGTATGAAGTCTCAAAGGAGCATAACACTGCTAATGTTATTTGCAGAAGATGGAGGAAGAAGTGGTGGATGGATAGTGAAGGAACTGAATAAAATTGGCATCAAAAACCTTTATGGGAAAGAACAATAAAGTGATGGGAATGCAATGGAAACCTGATTAGAGGAGTAGCACCCTATTAGAGGTCACTCGGTGGCAACATGTTGAGAGACTGTCAGTCAAGAAAGCTTATAGGTGCTGCACCATGGTATATTCAGTCCAGGTGAGACTTGACAGACCACCTGGTGCTTTCTCCTCTTGGCTGAGCCACATCACCCCTCATTAGTGGTGTATCCATTCCCTTTCTTCCCTCAGCAAAACATTAAGAACTTGAGATGAAAGCATGCCATTCTAAAACGTATTTCATTGAAAGAAAAAGATGCTTCCCAGGACTACAAACGATCTTCTTTTAATGAAATTTTAATTAAACTTTGCTTTAATTTGGATCACAATGAAGAAAATAAGGGACTTTTCATCTTGCCCCAAGTGGAAGGTGTCAGTGTCTCATATAAAATGCTGGCATTTAAATCTCTTGCAATCTTTCAGTACTTTGAACTCACTGATAACTGACTATGACAACAAAACCGATTGTCTGCAATCTTCATTTACAAGCAGACATATCTCTAGGATAGATACATGTATCAGTAATGTCTTTTTGCATGCCCTCTAAGGTGCTAATAAAAACAATGGCAATTAGAGGGAACAAAGGCTGGGGAAATAAAATTTGGAGGAAGCCACGGCTCAATCCTTTAGCGTTAATGAAACAATAATTGACATCATTTAGTCCCTCCCAAAAGATGCTGTCAAATGGCGACATATAATTAACATGAAACAATACTCTTCAGGACAATTCTTAGGTATTAAATATTTCAAGATATCTATAAAGAACACATTTGAAAAATGTCAGCTTTGGAAAAGCCTCAAGCAGAGCATTTGAATGTGTCATGCTTAGACTCTGGTCTGTTTTGTACTGAACGTTCTTTCTGCCAATAACAATTCCTGTTACCTCTCCACTGAGAAGTGGTCCATATGTCTCAGATTTACCCTTGGTCACAGAAACTTGCCAAGAGAAGGCAGGAATGCGTGCCCTCATTTGTACAGACTAGGAGAAGAATGTTCGTATTCTTTTTTTTCCCCCAAAAGAAAGCTAAATGTTTCCTATATACTGAGCATTATTCCAGTGTGCACCAAGCATGATACCAGGTGTGCAGTTTCCAGAGTAGAACCAGAGAGATGCAGCCTGGTCCCGAGAGCTGGGAGGGATTGTTAATGATTGTACTTCCCCACTTACACCTTTCTTCATTATTCTGCTCCAGTGGGAAAAAACATTGGAAAAGGATTGTTTTCTGATCTAGGACAGGGGTCTGCAAATGATGGCTTTGGGGCCAAATCCAGTTCCCTGATTTTATAGGTAGTTTTATTGAAGCATGGTATGCTGCTTTGAAAGTATTATGTACCCCAGAAGAGCCAAGTTTTAATCCTGATCCAATCTTGTGGGAGTGGCCATTTCTTTTAATACCTATTCAGTACTGTAAATTGGAAAATATTCAGATTATCTCCATGGATAATCACAACTGGGTGTGACCTTTGATTAGATGGAGATGTGATTCCAACCATTCCAGGCGAGTCTTGATTAGTTTACTGGAATCCTTTTAAGGAAACATTTTGGAGAAATCTCAGAAACCTCAGAGCCTAAAGAAATGAAAGAAGCCTCGGAGGTGACAGAAACTTTGAGCAGAGGTGACACAGATGTGAACACGTGGAGAATACAGACTCAGATATTTGGAGATGCTTGGAGCCCAGCAGACATCACCGTGAGATGTTAAGCAAGCCAAAACCTGGAGAGAGCCAAGGGAAGCCAAGAGATGAAAGCCAGCCCTGGAGAAGCAAAGTGAGGAACCCCAACAGGAACAGAGGCTGAAAGCAATGGAGCCCAGGAGCAAGGGACCTGCAGATGACAGCCATGTGTGACTACCCAGTTGACAGAGGTGTTCCTGACCCATCGGCCTTTCTTGAGAGAGGGTAACCTCTTGTTGGTGCTTAATTTGGATACTTTCACTTCCTTAGAATTATAAACTTGTAACTTATTAAATCCCCCTTTTTAAGAGCCTTTCCAGTTCTGGTATATTGCATTCTGGCAGTTTACAAACTAACACACACAGCCAGGCTCATTTGTTTATGTGTAGGCTATGGTTGCTTTTGCAACCCAATGGCAGAGTTGAATGGTTGCAACAGAGACAGTTTGGCCCACAAAGCCTAAAATATTTACAGTCTGGTCATTTACAAGACTCCTGATCTAGGGGAAGAGAAGGAGTTTTGAAAACAGGTTCTATCTGTCCAAAACTGAATACCTGTGGCAAAGCAATATAAACACCACAGGTGCTGTTAAAAGGGCAAAAGACATTTTGCACAGAATGGAACTTAAATTTCTGAGAGCTTCTGCAACAGAGTAATTCCTTTAAATGCTTAGCTCTTTCTCTTTGGTTTGGTTGTTATACATAAATGCTAGATGTATAATTATAACTTGCAATGAGATTAGTGCACAATCACCCTACTGTCACCATGCTATTAATTTCCCAGGCAGTCTACTACCTCCCTCTTGTCTGTGGTAGCCACATTAACCCTCTCCTTTGCCCTAAGTAATTGCCAAGCATCAATCCAGTGAGCAGCTGGCAGTGGAGGACAGAAAAGAAGCTTCCATTTTAAGAGAACAAGGCAAGGCAAGGATACGATCCTTTCACTCAGAACCCAGGAGTGATTCTGTGCTCCTAGAACACTGAATAACCATCTTCACTTGGAATGTTTTCAACTTATTCTCTAGTTGCAAAGCAGGATCCATGTATTTCTGGTCTACTGACTTACAGCCACAAGGAATAGAAGAGGCGATGTATTAAAGTATCAAATATAAAGTCAAGAGTGAATTTTTCAGTCCTCAAGGGTGATGCTAGCCTAGAGTTCATAAGGAAATGAGAGAGGATATCATTAAGCCAAGGGTCAAGCCACAGTGGCAAGTTAATTTATCTGGACGCTACTGTGTTTAATAGGATATTCTTTTGAGTTATCAAAATTGAGGCTGCAGAATGAGTGGACCTCAACTTAAGCAGGTGAATTACAGCCTGAGATGAAGGGCCAAGGAAGTGAGTTCCATACAACAGGAATCCAAGGGGCTCAGGGAGTGACTGGGAATAGCCCCCTTCCTGGCACACACAAGCCCCTTCCACTCTCCCTTTTGAACTCAGGGTTCCCTGCAGACAGATCAAGAGGAGGAGGGCAATCATGATGCTGCTGAATGTAAATGTGAAGCCTGCCCTGCCTGAGATTAAGGCAAAAACAAAATGAAATCTAAACTCCTCTTGAATCACGTTTTCAATCATTAGCTGAAATGAGCTCAAAAGTGAAATTAAGTTGTAGTGTGAGTAGTAATCTTCCTCTGAGGAATTAGTCATTTAGTTTTTGCCTCAGTAGTCATAGATTAAGAGGTTCCCGAAGACAGAAAAATGCTTAAGAGGGAATTTTTATAATGAACAATCAGTAGTTAGGGAGATACAGCCTTGAGATGCTCCTGCCGGTATTCAAAGGGCCGTATCTGAATTCAGGTCTTCCAAACCTCACAAACTCATGAAATTCTTCTCTCTTCTCTACTATTGGTACTTATCACACCATATATTTCAGAAGTGGGATAATATTAATAATAATAATATCAGCAGTACTCCTTGAGGTAAAGTTTAGATATCTTTTACTTTCCAAAAGAAAAGGTGGTATGTTTGGGGTGAGATTGCATATCATTCAACTGAGAAGTCTAAGAAAATGAAAATAAACATAAAAGAGAGTCAAAGTGCCTTGGGATATTTCCACAGTCCACAGGATAGTGCTGGCAAGTCTTTATAGCACTCCTCTGGGTAGTCTTTGGCAAAACACAAGCTTAGTCATCTCTTCATAGTTTAAGACATTTTAATACCCAGTTTGGTACTCTCCAAATACATGCAATATAAAAGCAGATCAGATAAATTATTGTTTTGCTACATTTTAAACTAACTTGTCATAGCTTGAATTTCCCCCAAGTATCCCTCCTACTCCCTTCATCAGCTTTGGGGTTATACAGTCCAAGTTTCCCAGATTTTCACTTTCATCCTTTTGCTCTACATTTAAGATCTTCTCGCCAGGGACACCTAAGCAGGCTTAGAGGTTTTCTCTTCTTTTGGTTCTGCCCAGTCTCTTTTCATCAAACCCGTTTTCCCTCAGGCCTCCTTCTCACCTGCCCAGACATTATGTACAAGGCTTGTGAGCCTTTTCTGATTAACTTGCCTTTGACCTGTAAGGTACTCAGTCATCCCTGCAGCAAGTTCCATGGTCAAACCCAGTACTCTAAATTCATTCTTTTGCTCTCTATTTCTAGAGCCTACACAGTTCACTTAGTTTCAACCCAAGGCCTTGTTCTTGTTCTCAAGATATCTGTTCTTCTATCACAAGGAGGTAAACAAGTTAAAAATAGACACAACCTCCTAAAAATCCAAATATAGTTAAGAATGAAATCTCTGTTTTACTCCAAGATCATGGTTACTCCATACGCAAAAGGAAATTCAATACATTTTCTCCCAATATAGTAATGTATTGGGGCCTAAAAACAATATTATATTAGTCAGGACAGTTTTGTTTGGAAGAACCAAAGCTCTTACTCAGTAACTCTATTTAGTCTTCTGTTGTGGCCAAAACAAAATACCACAAACTTAGCAGCTTCAAACAATAAAATGTATAATTCCACAGTTCTGGGGGTCAAAAGTCTCAGTTGTCCTAATCGGTTTCTCTACTCTGGGTTTCACAAAGTCACAATCAAGAAAGAGAATTGCTTTCAGGCCCAGCAAGGCTATTGGCAGAACACAGTTCCTTGAAATTGCAGGTCTTGGTTTCTTTGCCAGCTGTCAGGTTGGGTGGGAGGAGAACCCTTAGCTCCTAGAGGTCCCTGCCTAGGGTTCTTGAATGTAATTCCCTACACCTTAGCAATGGCTCCTTGAATCCTTTCCATGCTTGGAATCTCTCTGCCTTTCACTTTCTGACATATCTGTCCCGATTCTAGCCACATAAAGTTCTCTGTTTTTAAGGACTCATGTTATCAGATTAGTCCTGTTCTAGTTTGCTATCTGCCAGAATGCAATATACCAGAAATGGAATGGCTTTTAAAAAGGGGAATTTTAATGAGTTGCTAGTTTACAGTTCTAAGGTCGAGAAGATAACCCAATTAAAACCAGTCTATGGAAATGTCCAATATAAGGCATCCAGGAAAAGATACCTTAGTTCAAGAAGGTTGATGAAGTTCACAGTTTCTCTCTCAAGTAGAAGGGCACATGGTGAACACTGTCAGTTTCTCTCCCATCTGGACAGGCACATGGTGAACACAGTCA